>KZ122319.1:1269-13366 GCA_002157025.1 Melampsora abietis-canadensis | reverse complement strand
TGTATGTCTTGCTTGATCTCACTTTTATGTTTATCAAAGGAGTTTTGGACATGAAATTATCAAAAAACATGTCTTGTTCAAATTTAGCTCAATTTTTGGACATAACAGCGCGCCGGGCACGCCAGTAGAGCCTAGGTGCGGCTTTGACACAAGCAAAAGCGCATGCCGCGCCTTCTAAAAAAAAGGACGCGCACTCAGTGTGAGTTGATTGGATCAACATATGTAAATGAGACGAGGGTATAAGTTCAAGTTCAAAGAGCACGTAGGAAATCTTTCCGCTCAAGAAAAGTAAAATTGATGTCGAAGGACGCGCTGGAACTATGCACGGAAAGAATTGCTCCAGGTCGACTCGAATCTCGTGAGCTGAAATGAAACACCCGCCATATTTGTAAGTTAGGTATATCATGAAAAACTTCCTTGATGGATCATGAGGTGACCCGCAGCAACTAGTCTGCATATGGGTCAAAATCAATCAATCAAGTAATAACGCTCAAAGACATGCGAAGACTGGTCAATCACTTCTTATTCAGGGACTCGCCTTGATATGATTCCAGATGAAAACATCTCTTCTGTTTGTCATGACCTCATTTTGGCCTTGTGATCAGTGCTGAGGTTGAAGGGAAAAATTGGAGGGATTTCAATGCAAGAGATCAACCCCGATGAAGTAACGATGGAACCACTTCTGTTCTGAGCATAGAGATAGTTACAAAGGTAAGAACACATCATGAGCAATGATCGGTTCACAACGTTTGTTAGTTGCTATCCAGTATGCTGACCAAGACTGAGTACGGCATTGAGCTGAAGTACCAAAACCTTCAATATGGTATATATTTGTATCCCGATTCAAGAAATGTGCCAATTTTTCACAACATCTTCTTTAAGATCGCATCTGTGACTTCATCTGTTGAAGATTTCCCACCCAGATCAGGTGTGAGGATCTTACCCTCATCAAGAATAGCATTAACAGCGGAGTAAATGACTGATGCAGGTTTGGTATAACCTAAGTATTCTAACATCATGGCAGCTGATCTGATGGCTGCCATTGGATTTGCGATTGATGGAGAGTGATTGAAGATATCGGGTGCCGAGCCATGGACCGGTTCACCCTTTCAATGAGTCAAATGTTAGTGCACAAACCAATGGATCCTAGAGAATATCAAGAAGACTCACCATGATGAAATTGTCACCAGCGTTTACTGAAGGTACCAAGCCCAACGAGCCAACTAAAGCAGCTCCAGCATCACTATCGAAATTAAGAATTCACCTTAGTGATCTGTTTCTCCTTCAATCCCAAATCCAAAACTTTATCACTCACGATACGATATCACCATATAAGTTGGGACAAACTAAGACGTTGAATCTTTGAGGAGTTCGAATTAAATTGTAAATCAAACTATCCACAATTCCTTCATCTACTTCAATAGATTTGAATTGAGGATTACGTTTTTCATCAAAGATTGATCTAACCGATTCCCTGAAGAGTCCATCTGAAACTGATAAGACGTTGGATTTATGAACAATGGTCACTTTGGATGGGCCCTAAAATCACGATACGAAGAAGAAAGGGTCCACATTAGTGACTTAGACGTCTCGTCAAGAATCTGGGAAGAAAAACAAGCATTCACCTTCCAGATCCGTTCAGATTCCGATAATTGACTTCTAACTTCAGCACCTCTAAGAGCCACTTCACCCGCCATTCTGCCAATCCTTTCACTAGCACGTTGAGTGATCTGACGTACAGCTAAAGCAACCTTACCACCACCCAATGCATCAGGTTGATCATTCAACGTTTCTTGTTTAATATAAAGACATTCAGTATTTTCTCTAACAACCGTAATCTCGAGTGATTTCGCATTAGAATGAATCGGCCTAATATTTGCATAAAGGTCTAATTCTTTACGAAGTTTTACGATGGGAGAACTATAACCTTCGACTTTATGAGATGGTGATGAAACTGCACCGAAGAGGGCTGCTGTACATTCTTCTCGTAAACTTTTGACTGTTTCCTGGGGTAAGGATACACCAGTTCGGGTGAATAGTTCGAAACCTGCTTCTAAGTTTATGAAGGAAGGTTTTGGGATACCAGGTGTGGATTGAAGTACTCGTTGAGCTGCCTTTTGCGAAATGAATCCTCTATCCAAATCAGTTTATGAGTTCTTTGAAGGTTCTTTCTATGAAAGGTTACTTTACTCACTGGGATAACTAATCGACCTATCCCGTCTCCGGGTATGAGACCAATTTTCAATGCTTTGAGTCCTGTGTTTGCCATTTCAATTTTCGCTGAGTAGGTTCAGACTTGAGTATGAAAAATCAAAATGCTTGCATCGGGGATAAAAAAACAGAGTTAGTTATGGCTTATGGGTTGTGAGGTATGGGTTATGGATGTTACATGTTGACATTTTTAAACAAATTCTTGTTTCTTCCTTCCAAGTTTCCTTCGGGCTTCAACTCTCAAACACAATTATACCACTTGAACTGCTTTCACAAGCTCACTAGAAAATTCGAATAATATCAATCGATACCAAAGTCATACCCATATACAAGGGCTCACGTCAAATATCTGAAGCTTATTCCAGATTCAAAAAATTGAAATATCAAAAATGATCCGATCAGCCAAGATTCAAAGGAAAACAAAAGAAACAGACATCGATCTAGAACTAAAGCTAGATGTTCCAATCGGTACCCAACAACAAATCCAAATCAATACCGGGATAGGATTCCTAGACCATGTTAGTAAGTTTATCTACTTACACGAAAGCCATCCCAAAGTGATCCACAATTCTTGAATGAGAATTGATTCTGAATTGGATTGTTTGAAATAGATGTTAGATGCTCTTATAAAACATTCTGGAATGTCTTTGACATTGAAATGTAAAGGTGATCTTCATATTGATGATCATCACACAGCTGAGGATGTAGCTATTGCTCTTGGCCAAGCTTTTCATCAAGCATTATTCGGTAAGGATGGAGAAGGCTTAAGAGGTATCAAAAGGTTTGGTACCGGGTTCGCACCCTTAGATGAGGTGTGTTGATTTATTTAATGATTTTGAATTCAAAAAAATGTAACTGTAGACTGATGATGTTCATTTTCATGTAGGCGTTAGCTAGAGCTGTAGTTGATATCTCTAATCGACCTTCCTGTTGCACTGACTTGAAACTTAAAAGGGAAAAGATTGGAGATCTTTCATGTGAAATGATCCCTCATGTGTTTTATTCATTTGCAATGGGAGCTTTGATTACCGTTCATGTGGATGTACTAAAAGGTGATAATGATCATCATAAGTAAGTCGTCATATCTCTCTATTCTCCGACTTTTTGAGAGGATCGACAACTGAATTGGAACCATCTTTTCTTAGGTCTGAGGCGAGTTTTAAAGCATTTGCTTTGGCTCTCAAGGAGGCTATCATAAGAACAGGGTCTAATGATATTCCTAGTACGAAAGGAACACTCAGTGTTTGATGGTCATATATACTAGAAGCAAGATTCGGAATCCCCATTCCATTTAAATGAATGATATCAACATGCAAATATGATGGGCTTCAAATGCTTCCATATCTGAATAATCTGTTTTGGACGATGTGATCAACTCGTTTGCAGTCCTCTTCTGTAAAAAATGGCTGCAATGGAACCTGCTCACGTTTCAAAATGATTGAAGTTGATGCTTTTTTGTATTCCATCACTGATGTCTAGCTTTATATACAATTATATCACAATAGAGAAAAACAAACTGACTTTCAAAGTCTTTAAACAACAAATGAGACGAAGAAAATATCAAAAGTCAGAAAAAGTAGAGCCATAGATATCAATTTCGTAATCCTTAGTTTGAAATTCTTGTGAATGATCCTCTTGACTTTGAATTGAATTAAAATGACTCCTTTGACGAACATATGAAAGATGAGGAGCTTCAAATATTTGATTTATGATCCCTATCCAATCAAGATCAAACACCCATCGATGTAATTGAAGTTCACTGATATTTTGTGGTCTTTTATCGGGATCCAAATGAGTAAGCCACCTAAGAAATGAACGACCAAGAGGCTCGATGAAAGGATCGATTTCGAGTTCTCCATGTGCAATCTTGTCCATCATTTCACGAGAATAAGTTGATGAACTAGGTGGGAGATCATAAGGAAGTTTACCGGTATAAAGTTGATGAAGCAGTACCCCAAGTGAATACCAATCAATCGAATAACTATAATCTTCACCACTTACAACTTCAGGTGCAAGATAATTGATTGTACCACACACTGTATTTGTTCTTCCATTCGATAAAGAAACATCTTTAGAAAGTCCGAAATCTGCCAATTTAATATTCCCATCTGAAGTTAATAAGATATTTTCAGGCTTTAAATCTCTATAAATTATTTTAGATTGATGCAAAACACTCAGACCAGCTGAGATTTGTACTAAATAAAATGAAACTTCATCGTACTCAAAAAACTCAAATTCATTCAATAAATTTAATAATGTACCTGATTCCCCTAATTCTAATGATAAAAAAATGTATTTAGGATTCGAGAATGATTCAATGTGTTGTAAAATAAATGGCTTATCTCTTAACTTTTTCATTATTTTGGTTTCTTTGGAAATTGTTAAATGTGAATCTGTTAACCAAAGTTGACGTTTTTCCAAGATTTTGACGGCACATACTTTTGATGTTGATTTCTTTTTTGATAAATAAACTTCTCCATATGAACCACTTCCGATTTTTTGGATTAATTGATAATCTGTTATTTTGGTTTGTTTGTTTGAGCTTATGGTGTTTCTTCTCTTGGTTTGAAAATCGGTTTGATGAGTTGGTGTGGAAGGTGTTGGAAGATTTAGAGGTGATGTGATCTTTGCTGGTGCGATGGTCATTCTTCTTTTGACTTTGTATTCATTCATTATGGTAAAGCTTTTGTTTTGTAGTGAGGATTTAAGATAAAGTTGAAAGTTTGAATCTTGGATTGTGAAAAGGAGCTTGATTTGTTCAGAGATGTGGTGTTATGTTAAAGAGGGAAGTTTGTATTCAAGGCTCTTTATATACATCGAGGAATCCAGTCTCAGCACTCATCATCTTACAGACGGGCAGAAGCAGAACTGGACATCTTCATCACATCGAAGTACATTTCTTTCTTTGCCTTTGTTTACGCCTGCTCCTGGCTTATAATTGATCAATTGAGATGGTCAGATCTTATCCGTTACTCAGTCTTTGAGCTTGACCGTTATCCTCAGTTCTTCATCCGTTACGTTGCTGATGTGTGCTTTCTTTCATACTGAGCTGGTTTATGGCGCTTAGTTGTGACTACATAGCATTCTTTCCTGTATCAGAGGTCTGTATCCGTCTGTTGTTTGCTTATCATTCAAGATTAGCAATCGAACGTTGAGTTTTACTTGTCAAGTACGATGCGGATTAGTTATGACTTTTAAGGTCAAGGCGAGTTGAATGTCGTTGGATTCAAGGGGTATACGATCTCCATTGTAGATAACACTTTTGCGAATTTGACGAAATTTATTAAATGAGATGTCGGGGAGCGAAACCAAATGAAGCTGGGATTTGATTCTCGTTCTTCAGGTGACTCATGGCACACGTTATTGCATTTCGCGGGGTAGGTTCTTTCTATTCACGAGTCCATGAGACGCTCGCCCATCATTGCAATATGTCAACCAGGTCAAAGTACATACATGCGATAAATATGAATTGATACTATGCAAGTTATTGAAAATAAGCCACCCAGAAAGTGGTTCAAAACATATACTCAACAAGTTCGAACAAAGAATAAATAATTTTACAGTTCCGTAAGCGAAAAAGAGCCACAAAGGCTATATGCTATGTATGTACTACATTAACTGCTTCTCCCAAACAGCATTCAAAGACTCAATACGGCCTATATACACTACTACGAATGAATAATCCTCCGTTATAAAGCTGACTTCATCTCAGGATGTTTGAAGAAGTGCTCCCTAGTGTTCTCGAACCGAGCAGTGTCAGAAAGGTCGTAGTATTTCACCAACTGCCGATGGAATTCAAATATCTACTGAGTATGGCACTTCCCATGATTCTGGACTATTTAAAGGCCAGAAGATTACAAGGCAATACTCACGGAGAATGGTATCAAATGCATCTATAATTGAACCGTCTCTTCAACTCGTTTCTTTGTCATGCTCCGAGTTTGAACTCCGTACGTTGAGCGCTGGAGACGGGGACTCCGTTTGACTGTGGCAGAAGTGACTGTTTTCCCCTTTTGACGCTTTGATGACGGAGGCTCCATTGATGACTTATACACCTTTCGTTTGTTAGAAGAGTCAGATCTGGTTGGGATGTTAGGAGACGCAGGAACCAAGACGGTCGAGGAAACCTGAAGAGACCTTTCGAAGGAGCTTTCATGGTTCACAGCGGCCATTAGAGCTGCGAAAGGGTCGCTCAAAGGTTGCTATTGATAGGAAATGCCATCAATAAACTCGATCGAAAAGAGAAGAAAAAGAAACTTTTTACCTCGATGGTCACTCTTAAATCAGGGATTTCGGATAACGGGATTGGTGAAGGAATTTTAGAAAGTTTTTTCAGCACCGAGATTCCACCTTCGATCAAAGGTCGATAAGTGTGTTTTCTAGAAGCGGTTAGTGAAAGCCTTTCTTTTGGATTTCGCAGATGAAGTGAATTCGCCGTCTTGGGGTGAACTTTTCGGGAGTAACGCCTCTCTGGTTGGATGGTAAAATGAAGACATTTTCTTGTACTTGGATGGAATCGTGTTGGTGTTGCAGTAGAGTTATAGCAGCGTAAGTGTGGAGCTTGACAAGAACGTTGAGGAGACGGTGTTGGGGTAGATGAAAATATGTTGATTTGGGCAGGAGGCTGTTGAAGAGGCATGATGGAGGGAATCTGAAAAGGTGATGATGATTTGAAGATGTCACTAGGAGTCGTGATGAGATAGGAAGGGGAAGGCTGAGAGCAATTAACAAAAGGTCGGATGATGTTGCGATTCAAGGTATTTATTTCATTGAGGTCATTCAAGAATGTGATTTTGATGCTGAGGTTGCAACTCAGTGCTCAAATTTGAAGGAACATACGCCACGCTGATCACTTTTCTCAGTCCGCTAAACTGATATTTTCTGAACGTCTTCCTTTTTGCTATCATGGCTTGTGTGTTTCTGATATACCCATTCGGGACATGTTCATCATTTCAAAAACTCGTTGCTCGTGTTTGTCTTCTTTATGCACTCTACGCGACCTGAAATTGAATGTGGTCGTTTTTGTAAATCACGGCTCCAGATATGTACACTTTCCATACTCTGTCGCTTCTTGACTTCATCTTTGAGGATAACTTGGTCCAGTGAGCATATAAATGAGCGACTCGAAAAAAAATATGATGGATCGGAACTTTAGGGCCTGCCATGGTTCTTGGTAAGAACCAGGAAACAAAGAGAAACCAGAACAAAACACGGAGTGCCAATTACCGCTGCGTCGTGATCACATATCGTAACTCTCCAGTGAGACTTGAATTTCAGGTTTTGTCTGAGACTAAAGAGGGAGGTTGTACATCATGAAGAAGAAATACAGTCTTATCTAAAAAATTCAAAATGAAAATGAACGGCTGAAGGCAAGGCCATAATCATCAACTCCAACCGGCCGACATGGGTAGCTCAACAGAGCTCAACGAACTGAAACGAAATGTCAAAAATTCCACAAGTCACACAGCTGTGATTGAACTGAGTGGTCGTAAAAATTCATAAACATTGGTTTAGTACATCTTCCAGTACAGCAAAACCCCCCACACCCAGTTTCCTGAAAGGAAGTCTAGGAACTGTGCACAGTTATTTGGCTCATTATGTAGTTGAATGCCAAGGTTTTGTGAGAGTAGAGACAAACGAATAACTATCTGCTTGAAATCCTAAAGAGTCTTTGAGGGCCGGGCTTGTGAGCATGATTCCCATTATTGGGATGGGAACGGGTAAAAATCATAGAGAAAGGGTTTTATAAGGAGGCCACTTTTGGGGGGAAAGCCTCGGCCATTCCCATACCTTGTTTTTGACTTTACGCAGAAGGCCCTTGTTGGAGCAGACATTTTTTGTCAGGAAGGGACTCAGTTGTGTTTGATTTGGTGCACCCCTTTGAACAAGAAGATGTTAGTGAGCTTCAAACTTAGAATCTTACCAGATGAAACCTTGAATTATTATGATTGTGCCTCAGCAGAATACAGCCAAATCCAAGGTTTTATCAGGTGAAAACTTCCATGGGCAAGCATTCTTTCCTTGTACTTTTCCAGAAGGGTGCAACAAGCAATATTGGACTGATGGTAGGCAGACATAGACTCTTGTTAGAAAGGAATAACTTCTGAGCCTATCTTGAAAACCAAGAGAGGCAAAGTTGGGGATGTGTAGAAAGAATAAGACAATAACCCTGGTATCTTGCCAGAGTGGATGCCAGTTTCACAATCAAGTGTAGACACATAACTGTTTCCCACAGAAGAAATGATATATCGGATTTACTATATTGAACACAGTTATTCAATTCAACCAAGTCCCTTGCAGGCAGTAAACCCAAAGCCTGTGTCAAAACTTACTCAGAATGCGGCCTTCCTGGCACAATATGAATATGTTGTGAGAATGAGTAGGGAGAAATTGGAAAAAAAGAAAAAGGCTTATCACAAGAGAGCTTTCCAAATTCTGCCGGGTGAAATAAAACTCCTGCGTCTTCTGGGTAAGACTCTTCACTCCAATTTTTCTTAACTCGCCCTGTAATCACAACACAATTGATGTCAAAAAGTTGATCCTTGAGTTTCCAAATACACAGGAAAAGTGGGGGGACAACAACACACAAATGACACAAGGCTATGTGAAATATGAGAAAATAAAATTTGGATGGGAATGAAAACTTGATAATGGCTCAAGGTATGGACAAGGTGGATCAAGTGGCCTGCTTAGAAGAGGCGGGACTTTGATTGCTCAACAGGAAATTTGAAGATCTTGCCTGTTGGAGAAGTTCTTCTTGAGGTCCAGTTGTCCTCTACTATATCTCATGAACTCTCACTCTAGGAGGGGCACATTCAAAGTGGGTCCCTACGCAGGCTCTGGCTGTGATTCATACAAGTCAAGTTTGCAGTGATGCCATGTGTGTGAGAAAATTGCAGATCCCCAGTTGCTGACACACTGAAATTCCAGCTCAAGTATGGTTACACTGTATCACTCTTGAGCAAGTAGACTGGAACCTATCTCCTTTTGAAAGCTGTGATATACCTGATCTACTAGTTTTCTGACAGATTTATATCTGTAGGATATAAAGCAATACAAAACTTCTTGCTTATAAAGTAACTAGGGTTTCAAAGAGTGTTTTAGATTTTGTCTTGATACAGTTATTAGAGCCATGATATTGATATTCCCAAAAATAACTTGAAAAATGAGTTCAAGCATGTTTTGAGGTTTGTATGGAGACCAGGTCTTCACTGCAGATATCATATATCTGTTTAAGCTTCCCATTTTTCCCTTTTGTCCTTTGAAATGATGATAATCAAGTTCTCATAGACACAATGAAAGCAAATCAGCCCCTTTTCTTGCTCTTCAATCACATGTTTCCCCTCATAGTCATTGCTGTCAAAGTACCTCAAAAATTCACACCAGCAAGTTTTGAAATCCTTGGACACCAGTCTGGAGGTATAGTAAAGGACTCTGAACAAAAAATTCACACACAGCATGGATTTGAAGATCATGGAAAAGATTTGAATCTGCCCAGTGAAGGTGCTGGTCACCCAAACTCACTTCAAGCTCACCTTGAAGCCATTGAGAAACAACTTATGGCCGAAGACATTGATTTGGATGTGACCCCTCCAAATGCTCAAATCAGAACTTGTGATGGCCAGGAAACTCACAAAGGAATGTTTGATTTAGCCCAATTGGTTGATATCACTGGTCATAAAATATCTCACATAGAACAGAAAAAACTGGAAGATCATCCTCATTCAAAATATCTAGTGGATCATACCACAATGGATCAAGAAATCATGGAATTTGATCCAGAGTTTCTTCAGGGTTTGCTTGACCAGGATGTATGGAAAAGTGGATTTGATGACCAATCACTTGAATACAATCAAGTTATACCACACTCACCAAGTGGAATCCAGACATTAAAGTTTTTGAAACCAAAAGACTTTATTTACTTGCTTCATAGGGAGGGGCAATCAGCCATCCAAGAGAATCAAGTCCAATATCAATATATTCTGTATGTTGTGGGGATACTGGCAGAAAAAATAACAGCCATTCATATAAAGGATCAAAACTTTGATCATGATATCCAAAAACTCCAGGGGGTAGTTCAGAATATAACTGATTTAATCACAGCATTTTTTGGTGGGATAACAATCATTTTTGAGGGTATCCAGTCAAGACCTTCTTCTCAAGACCTGATTTCTGAAGGGTGGGGTATCATATTTAAAGAACTCAAGGATACACTCTTCCTTCCTTACAATGATATCACAGCATTTCCAAGTGAAAGAATACACAAAAGTGATCTCCTAGAATGTTTTTCACAGCCTAGGAATGATTGTGCCATACCTCCAGATTTGATCATCAAGCTCATCAACATATGGGCTCAAAGAACACTCTATAGTCCACACAGTTTTGGGATTAACCTCAGAGAATTCAAATTTGCAAACACAATCTTGCCTGATGAAACATCAAAAAGGGAAAATGGAACAGGAGAGTCCTCATCAAGCTTCAATCAGTGTGAAGCAGAATCAGAGCATGAAAGTACGTTAGGCAGTACTTTCAGTAGCAACAAGGAGGAAACAATGCAAATGAATTTTCATGATTCAGATGATTCAGATTACCTTAGAATCCTTGGTACATGGGAGATTAAATTACCTAGAAGACTTCTGGACAAAATTACAGCTTTCTTTATTGATGTGCAAGAGGATATTCTATGTGGACTTCCAGTTGCCGAACCAAAAATGGGAACTCTTGACAATATGTCCTCAAGTTCAAATTTGGGATCTATGACCTGCCAGGTTCATGATGCAGTAGAAACAATGCACAAAAATATCTCACCGTCTTTCCTTGCACTTTTATGGCTCATACACCAGGTTCAGGGACAACATATACCATGGAGCTCTTTGTCCAGCAATGCTTGGCAATTTCTGGAGGGTGTATTTTCTGTATGGAAACATGCTTTTTTGGAGGATATAAAAGGAAGAATTGGCCAGTCTCAACAAAAAGATCTCAAAGGAACATATTGGACAGATGACCAGGGGCTGGGTAAATACCTGAGCCTAATTCCAAGATATGGGTATATCACATGGACACCACCAGTCTGGAATCTTGTTGAACAGTGGTACAAAATCTTGACAGAGACTGATGGAGGCATAATAAAGGCACTGGGTTACCATCTTGATCCACCAAAACAAAGTCTGATTATGTCTATATTTACCAAACATCACAGATCATTCCATACAAAACAAATGGACAAGAAAAGAAAGATCATAGAACCACATCAAACAGAAAGTGGTGACAAGATATTCCCATTTTCTCCTGCAAACAAGCTTGGTTGCTTCCTAGTCCAATTTGGGAAATGGAAACTGGAAGATCAGATGGGATTTTCAATTGAAATTAGGATATACTTCAGAAATCTCAAGGCCAATCTTTTGCAAAGTTTTGAACATGCCTATCAATTATATTCAGAGGATATAAAAAACATCTCTCGTCCATCGTACTCTCTCAACAAAGACATGATCATAAATGCCACTAAAACAGCAGAAAAGCAGATTGTCCCTCAATTCATAGCAATGGCATTGCTTTTGTATGAAAATCAAGATGCGGGTCAGCTATGGAAAGCCTTGCGCGGAAGTGGTTGGGATTTTGTGAAAGATTACTTCTCTGCATGGATACCTCTGTTTGTACAAAAGGCCCTTCAGGTCATGGTTCTCCATGAAAAGAAAAGAGTTCCAGAGGTTGATTGGTCTCATAGTCTTAGTTCATTCCATTACATGGCAACACATAGTCTCAGCAACAATGCACCAGAAAGGCCTGCCTGGTTTCTTGTGAAAAAGTGGTATAAAAAAATTGCTGAGGATAGTGAATTTGCTTCACTTGGGCTATCTCTTGATCTCCCAGATAAGAAGATCTTGAC
>KZ122318.1:0-14759 GCA_002157025.1 Melampsora abietis-canadensis | reverse complement strand
TGTTGAATCTCAAGGATCAAATGAGGTTTATAAGAGCACCCTGGATTGGAGAAGATCTAAGACCTGATCAACTTAGAATTGTAAGTGCTGGTCACATGACCCCACACTGACTTTCAAGAGCGAGATGATCCTTGAGCCTCCTTACCTGATCAAATTGCAAAGAGCCAGCGATCTTTGAAATGAGCACTCAGTTTCACAATTATTCTGCAAACTCAATGGATTGACCATATGTCAGTAGATAACATGTCATATGATTGATTCGGATTCCATCTGGGCCCCCTTCGGCATGATACTTGTACATCGACGAGCTAGCTCTCACGGGACCGTTAACTGGTTCATTATAGACAAAAAACAAAGTTTGAAGACAGAGTGATGATAGACGGGCAAAGAAGTTACATGGCGTGCTATTTGATAAAGCAAAACAGATAGTAAATGGATGATTGTTTGAGTATCAAGATGAAAGTGATTCCGAGTAAGATTGGTAATCATATGCAAACAACAGGGAAAGAGATCAACAAAACATGGTGAAAAGAACAAGGTGAGTTTTCTAGGCTGTATGGGAGGCAGTTAAGTGACGTGAAACAGAATACGTACTTTGCGGGTGTGTTCACGAGCAGTTGCCTCGTATTTTGCTCGGTCGGTTTTGTACAAGTTGGCTATCTCCGGGACGAGTGGATCGTCAGGATTAGGGTCGGTAAGCATCGAGCATATGGATAGTAAGACTATATGAGAGGGCAAAATGCATCAACATTTGTGACCCTATCAGAGTAAACAATCACAGATAGCGGGGAGCATGAGGTTGACTAACCTTTGGAGATAGTCAGGGCTGGTGACCATTGTTCCCTCAGTATATCAAGGCAGATAGACCCGTTGGCGTTGATGTTGGGATGGTAGATTTTGGTTTGAAAGCAAACCTTGGGTGGCTATAGGTAGAAATGGTGAATGCGGTTTAGCTGCTTCATACGGAGAGGGCGTAGATGAGGTGAAGAGATGTACCTTGAAAGGATACTGATAACCGAAGTAAAATCGGAATTAGTCACTTCTTGATCAAGGCAGTCATATCATCAATCGACTCGGTGAAGATGCACTTACATCAGTCGGAAAAGTGATGATTAAGAAGAAAACACCACCAGCGTAAGGACTGTCGGCGGGTCCCATGATAGTAGCTTGCCATCTACAAGGGAAAATGATCGGTTTAAATCAAGATATCTGGAAAAGAAGGACAAGGAGGTCAAGTGAAGGGTATCTTACTGAAACATGTTATCGCCCTGTGGACCAGCTGAACAAGAAGAGGGAGGGTCGCGGCCGAGATCAAGCAACTCCTGTAAGGATAAAGTGGCTCGGGTCAGCAACTGATGAAGAGTTGAGTTGAGATACTTGAAGAATGATCTGACCTTGTTAATACGTTTGAGAGCCATGTTGAAGTTAGGATGCTACAAAAGTTGGATCGATGTTAATGAACCTGTAATCGATCGATGAGGATGAGTAAAGAACCGAAGAAAGGGTGATATCCGAATATGGAAGGATAAGATGAATGTGATGATGAGAATGAGGTGAGAGTGATCGATTGGTGGTAAAGTGAAGAAGGGTAAGATGAATGGTGAATTGACTTACCAAACCTTTCGATGAAGTAAAGTTGAAGTGAGATAATTATGTATTTAAGATATTGATTGATTGATTGATTGAGATTGTATTTATGTAAATGGGTAGAAGTTCAACTCGATCTCAATCCAAAACTTAACTTCATTGTAATTCTTCAAATCAAATCCTTAAGATCTAAATTGCAATTTCAATTTAAAGGTTTAATCTTTCAAAAAGGGTTACTGACTTTGAAATATGTGTACAACAATACACTTCATTAAGTTTCTTTAACTGTTGTTCCTCCTTTACATAACTTTGATCAACTTTGATCATTTTGTGTATGTATGTAATCTCTTTTTTACTTCATCATTCTCATAACCCCGAGCCGGAGGAAATGTTTGTTTAAAAATGCATATCTTCAGCAGGGTTAGGTCCATCGATCGGGATACATGGATCTTTTCGGTAATTATTTCAATATCAATATCTATGAACTTTTATTCCTTGACAACACCGTTTTAACTCAGTTTCCAGAGATACTTTGATCGACTTCCAATCCACATAGATATGGCAGTCAAGAGCGGCAATTTATTCACTAAGATCCCTCTGAAAACATTCGGCACTAGACAGAGAGATTATCAGTAAGCAACGGCAAAGCAAGGATGAGATGTGGTCTTCTCATTCAACTATGTACGCTTTTAAACTTCATGGCACGCCGTGATGTCCTGCGGTTTTGGAAAGTTGTGATAGTAATCAAAATGAGACATTTGACCAATGGCTGTTGTGTCCACACTTATTTTGAACTGACCGTTAACCAAGGCAGCTTTCCTGTTCTGTGCTTGTAACTTGTCTCTCTGACAATGCCATGGTGTTAAGGCTATGAGTTCTATCTCTCTGGAAGTGCTCTATCCCAGGCCATAGGATGGAACAGCTGCATGTGCACCAACTTGTTCTCAAGTTGAACCACATCAACACAATCTGTGTTGGTTCAAGCCTGATCTGACTGGTGCTCCCCTTGAAGCTTGCCATCACAAGATGTGCTGATGTGAAACCTTGGCTAGGACTTGCAAAGATGAGGAAGCTCTTGCACCTACACATTCCAAGCAATTAGTCACCCAAGAGTTGCTTGGTTGAAGTTAGTCTTGTTTTGGTGTTTACGAGTTGCCCCCCAGTTGGGAATTTCAGCGGTCTTGCCAGGCTGCTGACGTGAAGCTCTTTGTCTTCAATTGATGGTCTGCATAGGTCTTGCACTTCTTCACTCTCTGTTATTGATTGCGAGAGCAAATCTGTCAGCTGATGGTGTTGAGCTTCGCGGCGACCGTCGTTGATTCTGAACCTCTACTCTCTAAAAACCTCGAACTGAATCTGACTTGAATTGAACAACATTATTACTTGCAAAGGAGAGACCAAGCTGAATTGGAAAACAGATATTGATCAAGACATGACAAAAAACCACTTCCAATGGATCAAAGAACTGATGATAGATCAAAAGAATGACAGGAAAACACTAGATTTGAGAAAACCTCCCTTTGTAGCGCTTTGATTTGATGTCTTGCAATTCTAATCAATTTCCTATCTGGTTGATCCGAAAACAAAAACTCAAAGCAAATATAAAAGAAGAGGAAAAAATTCACACTCAAATGGCATGATGATCACAACACTATGAAAACTGAAAATAGATAAATAAAAGGAAAAGTAGACGTATATATATAAAGATATCTAGATTTGAAGCTAAGAAAGAATTAATCACACTTTTCCCCTTCTCATTAAATCACTTCATACAGATCAGAAAAACAACAAAATGAAAACCAAAGGATGAAAGATGAAAACATAAAAAGAAGAACGATTTATAAAAGAACCTAACAACGACACGAAATCAAAGCGAAAAATCATGAACACAGATTCATCAAGTAAGGATCATACAAATCAAATCAAGGTCTTCTTGGACCAGGTGGAGGCAAGTTGGTAAGATCCATAGATCCAGTAGCAGGTCTTTTCTTGCCTTTGATAGCTCCATCAGAGTTTTGTTGAAAATCTGAGCCAGATGTACCAGGTCTATCAGGATAAGCTGGACTATTAGGATAACTTGTAAGAGTTAATCCATTAAATGCACTTGGATCTAATGATAACGGTCTACCACGTTGTTCAGCAAAGTCTGAAACTGCGGGTGAATGATCTTTCTGTGATAATCTTTGGTGATCGTGTTCTGTGATTCGAAATGTCGGTTGATTGTCTTCGGTAGGCCTTGCAAAAAGTTCTTGAGTCGGGAAAGGAAATCCAACTTTGAAAGTAAACAAAATCCACAGATAGATAAATCAGCACGTTGCAAATGGAACAGTAAATATTACAATTCAAACACTACTTACCGTTTCCGTTTGTAAGCACTTGTAGCGTACGGTACATTCTACCACATACGTCTACTAAAACATCTTGACGACGTCGAGTCTCATAAAGTTCACGATAAAGAGCCTCGTAAGCTTCACCAACTCCATGAAACCTAGCAATCATTTCATTTCTGAAGCTGGCAAAATTTTCGACCGGTTCACTATTCATTGTATTACATGATTCAAGGGGCAATCCCAACAGATTATTGTTCATCGGCAGGTGAGTAGGATCAAAGTGAGCATTGAAGGGTGATGGTACCTCAGGCTCAAGTCCTGCTGTATCGACTGTACGCGGAGGATATGATTGACTTCCGTTTGTGTGTAATTGATTGGAAGGAACAGGTAACTTTTGAGAGTAAACTTGAGGTGGCATCGAGATCGATAATCGATGTGGAGCCGAATCGGATGGTAGGGAAAGGTTTGATGACATATCACCATCAGGTTTTTTGGCCTTTTCGGGTAAGAGGGGATGGGTGGCATTAATTGAAGGTGGAGGATAAGAGAACGATGGGTGTGCCATATGACCCATACTGAATGCTCTCGTCGGTGAGATAGGATAAGGTGGTGGTGGTGGAGCGTGAAGATGCGGATTGAGAGTCTGGAGTGGTGAAGGACCTCCACTTGGCATGAACCCGCTGTTGTCATTCATCATACTACAATTGGTTGTAGTCGGTGAGGGTTGAGGGTGAATGAAGAAGTTTGTAAGGTTCATGGGAGCCACTTCCTTGCGTGGGAATGAATTTGATTCATTCTCGAGAGGTTTACGTCTGATTTGTTCGAGTAAATCTGGACGTCCTCTATGGAATTTATGATGAATGAACTCCCATGATGCGTTATTATCATTCCCACGTTGACCTCGTGGGGTTTTATTGACTTTGTGAAAGCCATACATATTCAACTGTCGGACAAAACTCGAAAAATTACTACGGAGGTGAACTCAAAGGTATTAAATTCAGGTTACAAATGGGAGGAGAGAGATAAAAAATTCGACTGACTTGTGTTTAAAATGTTTGGGTAAGACAACTTTACTAAACTCTTGAACATTGCTAACTGTAAATGACTGACCATTCGAATTGAAGGAGATTAAATGTTGAAATGAGGGATCAAGCAACATCTGGGTAAAATCGTAGAGCTGCATTTAGTCGGCTGTCTCACAAGTGATCAAAGTTAAAATTCGGTGATCATAATTCAACTCACATTGTAGACCTTGTAAACAAATGCACCCGCTCCTACTCCACCCTTTTGGGCGATGATTGCAGCCGAGTTATGGGGGTCTACCATCACATTGCCGCCCACCCCAATCCGACCAGCAACATTAGGTCCAATGGAGCTAGTGGAGTTACTGGGATGACGAACATGAGACGAAGGTGGATGTGTGGCAGAGCCAATAGATTGTGGTGATCGGGTATCTTTAGTAGGCAGAAATTGCGATATAGGTGCCGAAGAAAGTGGGGTTGGTGAAAGGAAAAAATTAGCTGACGGTCCATCTTCTGAAGAGTTTGATGACGAGGAAGATGAGATGTGAGATAAATCATTTGGCCGCAAACCAGATGAAAGCGATTGGTACGTATTGGTGGTAGTACTTGAACATGTAGGTGGAGGCGAGATGAACGTCGTTTGAGAGTCAGTTAAAGAGATTGGAATGAGTGGACGAGGTGAAAGAATGAATTGGTGGGCTGCTTGAGCGCTCAACGGGGTAGTAGTTCCGCTCTGATCAATCTCAAGGTGAGTGTGAGGTAGGGTAGAGCTAGTGGAAATGCAAAGTGAAGCCTTGTTTCGAGCAGAAAAACCTGTAGGACGGCGATATTGTGAGCCGTGGTTGGAGATTGAGGTAGGAGATTGCTGATGATCTGGTTCATTAGATTTCATGTGATCACTGTAATTTAGACTAGAGTGGGATTGCTGTTTCTGAAGTTGCGAAGGTGTGATAGTATTGGAATTCGGGTTAGAATTAGTGGGATTGGAATTGGAATCAGAGGAAGTGGTAGTAATCGGATCACAGTTATGTTGGTTAGTCATGCTAGTATTATTGTGAGTAGAATTATGGTTGGAAGAAGGCGTGATTTCTGATCGATCTAATTGATTGAGATGGTGAGGAATTTGGGTGTGAAGATCAGTCCCAAGCTGTTGTTGAGTTGAGAGTGAATGATGAGGTGAAAGAGGGGATGAGTCGGATTTAGGTAGATGACCGTGAGCCGAGTAAAATGTCAGATCGGGATTAGTTGTTTGTTGAGGTGGAATTGGAGAGGTGGTAATGATGTTATTAGGACTGAGGTTGTTAGTATTAACATTATTATTATTATCATTATTATGATTTCTATTGAGCTTCAAAAGTTGATGCTGTTGTTCTTGATTATGACTATGATGATGATGATGATGATGATGATTAAGTTGATGAGATTGAGGATAAAGCGAAACTAACAATGTCTATTTCGTCAATATTGAGGATTGGATCAAAGAATCAGTCATCATTCGAAATCAGATCACAGCTCAGCATCACGATACTAGAAGGATAGTCATTGAACTCACATTACTGATATCATTGTTGATTTGATTTCTATACGTGTGCCCTTCATGCTCACTGTCCTCCACATTAGGTGACTTCAAAGGCTTATTAAAGTCATGTAATTTTAGTCCATTCGATCCATCCTCACCTTTCTTAACCTTGCAAAACCAAAAATTAAGAAAAATCAAACCAAAGAATGATCAGTTAATGTGAGCGGTTGATTTTATTCTCCTCATAATTCGAGATAGTAATGATGATGATGATGATGATGCGAGTCAAGATGTAGGAATAAGTCAACGTTGTAGGACTGGAGTGACTGAGCGCATATATCTATCACTTGACTTATTTCCTCACAAGAATTATCACCATTTCAACTAACAAAAATATTACCAATATCGAGACTATCACAACTGTTACTTTGATTGTCACTGACATTAT
This sequence comes from Melampsora abietis-canadensis, assembly GCA_002157025.1. Classification (NCBI taxonomy): domain Eukaryota; kingdom Fungi; phylum Basidiomycota; class Pucciniomycetes; order Pucciniales; family Melampsoraceae; genus Melampsora; species Melampsora abietis-canadensis. The sequence goes on along the minus strand of KZ122318.1, from coordinate 7,853 downwards.
CACTGGCACTGCCATTACTACTGACCAGACTGCTATTACTCGATTCATCGGATTCCATGATTTGTTTTAGGGTGATCAAATGTTTGATCAAATTCGCTATGGAAAAAACACCCAAACAAACAACTCACACTGTGATCAATATCAAATGTTCTCTTTCTTTTTTCGATTGATCGAATACGAAGAATGATACGAAGAATAGAAACTCACGTATCTGTATGGTGAATAAAGGCGTCTCACGAGAGCAATTCCGACTCGATGCGGTGCCGTTTAAAAAAGGAAGAACCTATAGATGATAAATTGGTGACAGCTCAAATGAGAGACAACGAAAGATAGACCGCAAGTGAGACGGGATAGGATGGGGTGCAATAGGGTTTGGATTTGGGGACCGGGTTAGAGTATAGAGAGGCAGTGAAAGCACAGAAGCATGAAGAATCGAAAATGGAAATGGAAGACTTGGCTTGGATGAGAAAATGGTTGAAGGATGGTGATTAACTGAGATACTGTGAGTTGAATGGAAATCAGAGCAAAGAAATGTGAGACCAAAGGAAAGACAGATATCGAAAGGAGAAGAAAAGTGGCCGAGGAGACAAAAGAGCTGAACCCTTCTTCCTTCCTCCCACCAGAGACCCAAGCCACTTTGAGCCCCACAACAATTCTATTGCAGACCGTGCACACCCTAAAAGTAATCCACAACTATATTGGTATCGGCACAGACAAACTCAAATCGAATTCAATCAAATCAGTTTAAGCTCAAGATACATAAAAGAGGGGAATGTCATTTCCTCATTTAATTTACAATTGTGAGCTATTCAGATTTGCTCAATTCATCTTACATACACATCTTGCTAAAATTGATTTAATCGTCCTCAAATGTTTTTTTCCCTGCAAAACATCCTCGCTCGACTACCCGCGAGCGTGGGACCTTTGCTAAGTTTAGCAAAACGTGTTCAAAATAAAATGAAGCTCTCTCAAATTATCATCGAATTTTATTCAAATTATGACGTTGTGATTTGATATGGTGTACATATCATGAGATCAAACACCTTACGTATATAGCCAGGGAAAGTAGATTATGGAGTCAAAAATTGAACGCAAAGAAACTTGATTGACATATGAACATTGAAAGCAAATAAATGAGGATCATTTGACATTTTATGACTTGGCCTTTTTAAAATTGTTTTCAGCTTGACAGGCTCTTTGCCAGTCTCCACTGTGCTATATCTTAGGGAACACCCTCATGAGCATCTTTTCGGAAAAAGACTAATCCATCTTAGATTTCGTCCCGCAGACATATGGCATGGTGCCTGTAGAGGGATACCAATCTGAAAGTAAGATACTGACCTCATCGAGAATGAATCTCATGCAAAAGAAAGTTCAAGACAGATTAATTCTTCTTTCGGTCATTAGGATATATGGACGCTTTGTAAACTCTTTCCGGTGGCCCTTCCCTATCATAATTCAAGATTCATGCAAGTCATTGAGATTGAGGACCGGTCAAATCCCGGAGTAAGATGACGTCAATGTTCAATTTTCAGTCTCTTCACTTGGCAAAAGTTATGTAGAGCGACTTTGAAATTTCGATGTGTTGTTATATGCATGTATGTACAGGAAACTTATAGGAGATGGCTGAGATGGGTTTCGCTTCAGAGTGTTTTGTACAAAGTGATCTGCTGACTGACTGTTTTTGGCTTTGGCTTGAAAGTTCAAGGGGTAAGCCACCTTGGATATTCAGTCTTGATTTCCTTGATGCCCGAATTCGGCCCTCCTCACATCTGGAGGTTAATCGTCATCAGCATTTTGATATCTTAGCCACAGATCGTGCATGTCCTTATCTGGATCCATAGTCAAAAGTACTGACAAGCAATCAAGGATATTAAGTCAAGAAATCCGTAAGGTTGTCCGAGCCTAGCACCCAATTCCAACCTCCCAATCAGACCCAGCAGCCCCCCAGTATACCATTTGAGTTTCGGGCATCTTGTTCCTACCAGAAATGAGGACTTTGAAGACATCCAAGCGATGTGTAGAAAACATGCATCGCACTAACCAGAAATTCAAACCAAATGAACACGGACCATGCTGACATATTCCCTGTGAGCCTCAAGTATGAAAAATGGGTGAATCATAACATCCATAGCTCGTAGGTTAGGGATGAAAAAGGCATCATTGCCCCCATCACCAGCACATATGAGGGATGACAAGGATCAAACTTGGGTCCGGCCGACTGTGGCTTTTCGAAGCTTGCTGATCTGTATCAGGAATGGAGTAACTGATGCTGAAAGCTTCTACAGCTATGTCTGACTGAAGACCACATTAGTTTATAGCTGTGAGTCGGTTTGCTCAGCTACTGCCAATGATCTCATCTTACCTGGACAAAAATGGCAAGTGATTGCTTTGGAGACAGGAATTCGAGAGGTCACAGAGGATATGGTCAAAAGTTCACCAAACCCCGTTTAGCAAGAAGATTTGAATTGATAGGAAACAAAGTTGGAAACAGCTTATGATTGAGTAAATACCAGATTCATCCATAGTGCATGTAAACAGTTCCTATCGAAGATATCTATCAGATTGAGAAACATCAGTTTGTTGGCACAGGTGACAGGTTGCCTTCTTGGATTTGAGACATCCATGGATGGAAAGGATATTTGATAGAAATTGCTGAGAATTGATTATTTCAGCCTTAAGCCAGGATTAGCCAGTTTAGGTTCACAACTGACAGATTCGGATTCATTCGAACTTCAGTCCTTCAACAGATCGTCTGAAAGTCTGATTTTTGATTTATGTTTTACTTCCTTGATATCTCGATGAATCATGAGCTTGCTCTTTAACAATTTATGGTATCTTTTATCCTTCAAGCTGGTCTGAATCGATTGTTATCTTTTCGCAAGCGCCCTACACGCATATATATCATCTTCCTCGACTTCCCACAATCAATGGAGTCGCTAGACGTTATCCTCCATCGATCGACTGACCTTTTTAGATACCAGTCTTGAAATCCTGATTGTCATTCATTATTCGGAACTTGCCCATCCAGCTCTGGTCCTATCTATCTCCACAGCGTTCGCTAGGTAGAGTGCAAGAGATGGTTTTGATAGGTTTTGATCCTCCTCCATAATCATCTTCCGGATTTGGCTCGGTTTAGCCCCAGGCACAGACCTGACCTAATTCTGACTGTACACTGCAAAACCCCTTCATCATCAATTGGAAACTTTGCAATGGCCGGCAGCTCTCCTCGCGTCGTCAGAGGGATATTGAAGTCGCTCGTATTTGATACAATTCAAGATCCGCCTGGACTGGGATTGGGATTCAATAAAAAATGACTATGTATACGCCGATTGAGGACCACGCCCGTTTGCGGAGGTCCCCTTTTCTTGTCCAGATCAAGGAAGACAGTGGCGAAAAATAAAACTGATCCACCTCGCAATTTGTCCGTAAGATACATATGCGAATCAGGCAAAGTTTCTGAATTCGAGCATCGCAGAGATAAACATTACGAGTTTTGGTCTCAGCCATGCATCAAACTGATTTGATGGTGTTCACCCACTGATATTCGGTTCTTAATGGGTCAAGAATCTCTGTAGCTTTTTTCCACTCTTCACAGTGTCATTCTTTGTCTGTCCATTTCCTGGACATCATCTTGCCCATTTTCATTTGGACTTGTCTGCTTTCTAAGACAACACTTCTTAGATCTTGACATCATAAAGTGTTTTAGATTGTCATTGGACCATACCCTATTCCGCGTAACAATCAGCTTGTTTCAAATCAAATGTTACATTCTCAGAACCATTAACTTGGTAAGATTGCTCCGCTAGAGCTGTTCAACCTTGAATAAATCAGGCACCATTTCTTTTCAGGCTGATATCTATAAGATTGCTTCATGGTTTGCAAGCCAATCATCAAATCTGACAAAGTTGCTTGTTTGTAATTGCTCAGCTGTTCTAATGAGAAACTGGGAACATCATATAAATAGCAGTTGGAGTAATGAAGTTTCAACCTTTTGACTGTGCTTTGTGACCTTTGCAAACAGAAATGTCAAACAAGAGTCATTGCTTGTTGTAGTTGTATCCTCAAGCAATTGTATGTGCTGATTGGTAGTCATATCATTGACTTTGAGCGGGAAAACATTACTCCATGTAATGATCACTTTGGAAAAGCTTCATGCATGACCGTCCTCATTTGCTTGCCAATTTGGATGATTTCAAGTGAAAGTGGCTGAAAAAGATGGTTGGAATGATGGATTCCAGGTATACCAATTTGGAAAATTGATTTGTTTGTTATTGTTATCTCAGACGTTAGAAGTGGAACAGCTAAAAGAGGGCTTGAAGGATATGGCACAAGTCTATCAATTTATAAGCTTGGTCTGCTTTGCATTAGAAGCTCAGCACCACTGACCCCCCACTTGAACAGCCCAAGGATAGTTTGAGCTTTACAACATTGGGATATAAAGGGCCCAAATATGGATGAGATCATCATGAGTCACAAGCAGGGGTTGAGGTTGAGGAACAGTTTTGGGTACATAAATAGTTAAACACTGGCCAAGTATACAATACTATATGGTGGTGGAAAATATCTCTTATGAACTGCTTGATGTTGTGTACCAGCGTGTTGCAAGGAGAGATTACAAAAGTAATGAGCAATTCATGAAGACAAAGTGTTGTATTTCAACCATAAAGGTTTGCTTCTTTGAGCTCTACTGCATCTGATCAAGTTGCCAATTGCTTTGCTGCATATGTACTTCCAATTTGATACAGCTTATAACAGTTCTCAAATATTGACCAAAAATATGAAAAGACAAAAGGAATAGGGGTTGTTTTTTGTTTACTGTAAGAGTCTCAATGTTTAGATCACACCCAAGGGTATTGTATGATGTAATCAAGTGGTACCACACCTGGGTATTTGTTTCCCTTTACCTACATCAAAAACAATGATGACAATGTGTTGTGTTCCTTTCAACACATGACCAGTGAGCTTTATAGTGAAGCTTGTAAATTGCTTCTCATATTGAATTGTTGTTGCATCTTTTGAATCTTGATGCAAGGGCTGGTCAGCTATGGTGTTGAGCATGGTACAAATCAATTTAGTGATTACACCAATTGGTATTGTAATTGTTGATTCAAAAATGCAATTTATGAGAGTATTACATTATTTTGCATTTTGAATTGTTGCACATTTGTTCTTTGAAATAGGTTTTACGTTGAGGTTGGATCAGATGTGTATATAAGCCCTATTCCTCTACACCCACTTGCCCTAAATTCTATCTTCCAGTTCAACTTTCTTCCAATCATTACCTTTTCCAAAATCCACCAACTTCAGTAAACTTTCCACAATCAAACAACACTTGATGTTTCCTTTATTCTCTTCCTCATCTACCAACCACCATGTTGTCACAACCAACCACCATCCACCTATCAATGAGTCTTCATCTTCTCTCTTGCTCCTTTCAAGTCTAGGTGCCACTTCTAATGTTGAACCTGTGGACAGGTCTATGTCTTCTCAATTGCCCATGTTGATTGACAGTTCTGCTTCCACATTGAACCTATGGACAAAACTTGATCTTCCAAATTGCTCATCTCTCAATATGTCATGTCAATTGACGGTTCTGCTTGTTGTGTTGAACCTATGGATGACTCTTCATCTTCTAAATCCCTCATCCTCAGTACCAATTCTGTTGTGGTATCTAAAATACCACGTTGGTAATCCATTTTGTAATTATATGTACAAATAAGTCTCTTTTGAATTTTATTAAAAAGTATTTGTGTCAAGGTCTTCTGGTTGGTAAGGGATAATTAAGAATGGAAAAATTGAGTTGAGAACAACTAAATATATGAAGATATAATGAGTATGGATTGGTGAGATAATTGGTGGTTATCTCTCTTTTAGTGACTGTTTGGGAATAGTTTGCTTGTGACCTGAGTTTTTCTTTTTATTTATGTGCATGCACTGTGATGCTATTTGTTGTTATAATGTCCTGTCTCTTACCACTCAGTTTATTTCCTGATCAGAAAGAAACTGTAAGTGTCTCTCTAATGCGATTATATTCTCAAACTGTTATATCTGACTATTTTTCTATGATTGGTTTTATTAAAGGCTTTTACTTTTACTTACTTATCTTCCTATCAAATCATTTGCCTATGTATCCTGTTGCTTTACGCACAGGTTTGTTTGAATTTTCTCTTCTATTTCTTTTTAAACATCTTACTAATGTTGTGTGTGTGGTTAAGTGTTTTTTTACTCTCAGTAGCTCATTGAAGCTTGTTTGTCTTGTGTCTTTGTACTCATGTTGCTCCTGATTACTCCAGGTGTCATTTTCTTACACAGCATAGCCTAAAACTTTGACAAGTTCTTACTACTTCACAGATTCCACTTCTCACTGCTCAACTTTCAAACTTGGATCATTTGCGCATGTCCTCTTATCTCAAAGCAATTCAGACATTCAAAGTTTAGTCCTGGTTTCAAGAAGTGTCTCTTCTTGGGTTATCAAGAGAGATTGCATAATTACCGCCTATGGGATTACAACACAAAGAAAATCATTTACGCTCATGACGTTGTCTTTAACAAGTCTGATTTCAATCATCCTTTTGCATATTCTCCTTTATAAATGTCTACCAACAAAGAGATATTACCACCTATGTCTCCTATCACCATGTCTAAGAAGGACTCTCCCGTTGCCACATTGGATTCTTCCTCTTCCCTGGTTTCCACTACTTCTTCTTACAATCTCATTACCAAGCACGGGTTAACTCCTGCTGAGAGTTCTTCAATGTCTCCTCCTGACTCTGGCAATATCCCTTTGCACGGCTTGACTTCTTCCAATGGCACTTCTGATGACTCACCTATCAAGTCTCCTAAAAGTAACTCTGGCTCTATTCATGACTTGATTCCTGGAAAATCATTGGACATTGGTGTAAGATCAACTACTATTGGTTCTGATGATATTCCCCTCCCTTCCCCTACCTCTCGCTGGTTTTATCAACCAGTTTTGGGGCCCACTCCATCTGATATTTCCTCCTCCATTAATCCTAGTAACATACTTAGCTCTTGAAGAGGTTGTGCAAATTTAGCAAAATCTAATCCATCTAAATCTCCTAAAACTTTCAAGCAGGCTATGAAGGGACCTCTCTTGGACAAATGGTCCACAGCCATGAAAACTGAGCTTGAGAACATGGAACATTTAAAGGTCTGGGAGATATGCAAATTCCTTAGGGTTGTACCACTGTTGTTTGTACATGGATATACAAAGTCAAGAACAATGTAGACAGGCACTTTGTCAAATTCAAAGCTTGGCTCTGTGCTCAAGGATTTTCTCAAATCACAAACATTGACTACCATGAAACTTATGCTCTGACAGGCTGTAAGACATCTTTCCGTCTGATACTTGCTGTAGCTGCTGTCAAAGACTTTGATGTTCAGAATGGATGCCATCACAGCGCTCTTGAATGGTATTCCAGATGAACTTATTTACATGCATATTCCTGAAGGACTTATTGTCCCTGGTTGCATTGATCTAACTGTCGTCAAATTACTTCAAACATTGTACAGTTTGAAACAATCTCCATGGTGCTGGTACAAGCAAATCACGGCTTTCTTTCTATCTATCAATTTTAAAGCATCTAAAGCCAACTACTGTGTTTTCATCAGTCTTGACAAAACTTAACCTTGCTACGTTGTGGTGCACGTTGACAACATGTTAATCACTGGTACTAAGGAGGGCATTGCAAACTTCAAGGCTCAAATCACCAATTAATTTGAGATGGAATACTTAGGTGAAGTAACTTCCATTCTAGGAATGAAAATAACTTGAAGTTGTCCACTCAAAACTATTTTCACAAGAACACTACATTGAAACTCTGCTTGAT
>MWRH01015714.1:0-18311 GCA_002157025.1 Melampsora abietis-canadensis | reverse complement strand
AATGTTCTCTTGTCGTATGTTGATTCTGATGCATGGATTCCCGGTGGCTATGTGATGGAGCTGTGTTCTCCACTGCAGCGCGAGGGCAAGGGTCTTCTCGGGATCACAAAGAAGCTTGGGTCAGCCTCCAAAGTGAGGGTCAGCAAGCCAAAATTGGAGCACACCGGATAAGACATTAGGTTGTGGGCGACTCATTTGATTGGTTTCTGGCCCACGTTCATCAGCACTTGCAGATTCACCTAGAATGTAAAAGGAAACGAATCAAAACAATGCAAATCAAAAAAGAGCGAGAGAAATATACATACTCTGACGCTGATTTGCATTTTCTCTTGTTGGTTGTTGATTGTGATACACGGATTCCTGGAGGCTGTGTGATGGAGCTGTGTTCTGCACTGCGGCACAAGGTTCTTCTGGAGATCACAAAGAATGCTTGGTCAGCCTCCAAAGTGAAGGTCAGCAAGCTGAAATGGGGCATACTGGATAAGACATCAGGTTGTGAGCGTCTCATGTGATTGGGTTCTGGCTCACGTTCATCAGTACTCGCACATTCACCTAGAATTAGAATGAAAACTGGATCAAGACAATGTACATCAAAAAAATGAGCGAGTGAAATATAAATACTGTGACCCTGATTCGCATTTTTTCTCGTTGATTGTTGATTGTGATACATGGATTCCTGGCGATTCTTTGATGGGGTTGTGTTCTGCATCTCGCCACGAGAGTCTTTAAGGGAGCATCGGTCAGCCTTCAAAGGAAAGGTAAGCAAGCTGAACTTGAGGCTTACCAGATGAGACATCAGGTCGTGAGCGGCTCGTATGGTTTGTTTCAGCCCCGCGTTCATCAGCACTTGCACATTCACCTAGAAGTTGAATGAGAACTTGATGAAAAAGATGCATATTGAGAAAGGAGCAAGGGAAGCGGACGTACTGATGGGAGACATGTTGCTCCGCTGCTTCTTTGAGGTCTTAGCGTGACCACCATAGTCAAATAAGGATTTTTTCAATGGACCCGGAAGACCTTCAGATACCGCATGATCTAAGTCTTGACTTCCATAGCGTGACAGACTTGGCTGCAAGTTTGAGCCTCCAGCGGCTACTTCATCAAACAAAAGTCAAGCTGTAATTCAAGGATCAGAACGATTCCCGGATCACTGAACAAAATTGTAGGCTCACCGGCCGGCGCTCCACCTTTAAATTCTTCCATTGCATCCGACATGACCCCGCTATCTGAATCATCCAGATAGGTCCCTGGCATTTCATCTTGGCTTTCGTCTGTGTATTCCCCTCCATCCCATATCGATGGACTTTGGTGATCTTCACCTTTCTTGCGCAAAGTATGTCTCGAGGTTTCTAGAACCGTTTCAGTGTCACTGGCTGCAGTCTCCCACATATTACTATAATCCTTGGTTGGAACATATCAAGCTGATTTTAGGAAACCCGTAGTCACTCCACTCCCATGACAATCTTCCTGTAGATTGGTTCTGTTATGCTCTTCTTTAGGTGAATCAAATCTCGGCTCTGCCAGAGGTTTGTCTTCTCCAGTATAATAAATGTGAATGTTGTCGCGTCTTGGGCTCGCGTCTGAAGATTATGATAGCATCAGTGTCTTGTGTCACAAAGCGTGGCAGTCGGAGTCGAGAAAAAATACCTCTTTGGCTCGCCATACCACCGGGGTATGAACCATCTTCAAGGCTAATACCATCGGGGTACGAAGCATCTTCAAGGCTAATACCACCGGGGTACAAAACATCTTCAAGGCTAATACCACCGGGGTACAAACCATCTTCAAGGCTACCAGCACCTGGAGCAGTTATCCCAAGTCAATGAAGGGGAAACTGGAATCAAGAGACATGGGCAGAGAATAAACTCACTATTCAACACATCTTGATATTGTGTACTTGAATCCGAACTTGTGTAACGAGAAGAAGACATGTGGTGCGATGGAGACAAATATATGAATATAGAAAGATTAGTGTTGTTTTCGATATTGAAGTAAAAAATTAGTTGGATAGGTTGAGAAGCAAGTGAATGTGGATGAAAGATATGACAGACGTAAGAAGGAAAGTGGAGAGCGACTGATGGGAAAAACTGATGGGAAAAATCAAACAGCATAAAGGGTTGGAGGACAACAAAGAGCTCGCTTGATACATGTTGTTTCCCTTTATGAGTAAGTTACTTCTGTCTTCTGTAATAATCAACCTCCTTGAAGTGACACGAAGATATCATGAAAATACTTCACTGCTTACGTTCTCTCGATAACCTACGATCAATAACACACGGTATCAGCCTATCTTATTCTATTGTTGAGTAGTGATGACAAATTATGGAGGTGAATAATCAACACATTACATGCGCACACAAGAGAAGGAACTCACATGCTATCACTGCTTTATTTCAGGCTCGCAACTTTTGCTCCCAAAAAATTTGAACCTGCTGAAGAGAGGACAAATCGTTACCTCCGTCAGAGCACAGAATCGCGCCGTGGCCACCTGGTTACCACCTCATCACACCGGGTTCTGTCAGGGCGTTTTGGAATTTACCCAATACCTACTTGACATCTCAGATTCAGTGTTTCCACATCCACCTACCAATTCAGAGCTGGCAGCTCTTCCTACACTTTCAGTCCAAGAGATCCTAGATAACACAACTATTTTTTCTATCAAATTCTGCCCCATAGATGTTCATGAAAGCACTCAGACATTGCACGGTTGTTGAAAGGCCTCATGGATCACTCACAGGCAGGCATTTCTTTGTGATCTGGTCCAATCAGGTGTGCCACGTGCCACATTTCAGTGGATCACTTCAAGAGACTCACAGTGGAACAAAACGATGTTAGCATTTGTTGCCAAGCACATCAAGTGGGCTAGGGACCGCAATGCGTTTTCACGCTATTCGATGAATCCATCTCATGATGGCGATGATGTATTATGGGGCGTTTTGGAGAGATGGTTACGCGGACGTGCGGAGGAGCAAGCAAGAGGAGCGCGTGACCCTAACTCTCAAGCTTGAAAGTTGAAACTGAAGAACACACGCAAGAAAAGTGTTTGTTCATCTTCGTCCTCTTGTTTTATCTTGGTGTTGAGCTGATTGTAAGATTTCTGCACTCTTAGCTTTTTGATTACCGCAAGAATACAATCAAAACTTATCTTGGAGCAGACGCACTAAAATACCTCCCTAATAAAGATTGTTGTTCAGATACCAAAGATGAAAATGGTGAATTGACTGCTGTTGGATCCCTTTGGCGGGAAGAGCTCTACGCTGAATGGCTTCATACAGTTGATAAATTATTGCTCAAGCATCAGAAGGAGACTCAAGGCGCAAGAAGCGCAGTTCGTCAACTGGACACTCGACAAAAACCTGCAACACGTGTGGACCCGCAGGCTCCTATTGCTCCAAACTTACCAGCACAATGCTACCGCAGGACAGTGGATATGAATATACCAGATACTGAAAGATATCTTGTCATCAATAAAGAATCTCACGTCGAAAGCCTTGAATCGCTTCTTTCAAGGACACGTCTATGGCTGAGATGAAAGAAAGGTTTGTTCCTATGTTTGAATTAGTCGCCCTATCATCAGGAAAGTGGAGGAGATGGAAGAAAGTTTTCATTCTATGTTTCAATTCAGTTCGTCTATCATCAGGAAAGTTTTTGTGATCAAAATGTTCATCTTTTTTGGCTCATCATGTAAATAGTGTTCATATAAGTTAGTGAATTTTCCATACCTGATACAAACGCTCTATTTGAACGTTTTTGAGTTGTTGTACCAAAGATCTTGGAGCTATCATCACTTGAGATGACTGGCATCTTTATCAGTTGCCAAAAATGGATCCATATCCATCTCCAAATTCGGTTCTGATCATTGATAGTGCTTGTATTCATCACGGAGGGAGAATCGAGGAGCTGTGTGAAGAGCGTGGGATCCGCTTCATCTACCTTCCACCTTACTTGCCAGATTTCAATCCTATCAAGAGAGCATTCAGTGCTTTGAAGGCTTATTTTCGTCGCACTCAAGCTTTGCAAGGTTTGATGCAAGAAATGATAGAGGCTTTTGAAGCAGCCGTTCAATTTATATTGACTAGGGAGGGTTCCTTTGTACAACTCTTCTTGGCTTTTATAAAATTCCGCGTTCATCTTATCAAACGGTCCGACTCAACTCTTCAGAACATTCAAAGGAGATCACGCATCATTTGATCTTATCATCAGCTTCACCCGCTACATCAATAAAATCTAAAATTATATCAAAAAATGCTTTGCCATTTTGCTCTCAAGTCAATCAACCACTCTTTTTATCAACCTCAATTTCAATTTATCAGATTCTTTCCATGCGCTGCTTGATCCGCACAATGCCCAATTGACGGGACCCGCGGGTTCCTCTCATCATATCATCACTAATTAGATATAAAACCTGGTCTAAATCAAAAGCGTGCCCATGATCAGATAAGATTTGTAGCTTGAACAGGTTCAATGATGACAATTCAAGTCAACTTTGGACGCACCACGAAGTTTAAAGCAATTAAGCTGGGTGCGTATTTTTTGGGGTTTAATCATATCATATTGTATATAGATATTTCGATATCTACCTATCTTTGTTGAGTCATTCATGGTCTATCCTACAATTGTCATTTCGAGCAAAGCGAGCAGGAGGCCATTTACAAACTACAAGTGAAGGCACGCTAATGATACGACTGCCTACTGCTAAAGTATGAAGGATTGGGTGCCAATAACAGTCTACAAATGAGAATTCAAGCATGACGAGCATAAAACATTCTACAAAGTGCAAGTGAAGGCACACCAGTCATCAGGGGCAATATGGTTGTCTACAAATTATATTGCAAGCTACCGGTGACGTTGCAAGAACCTCGTCACATGCGCAACTATCATGTATCAGAATATCACATCATCCAAGGCCGAACACGAACTGTGGCGACACAACTCTTGCCTGATTGTCGCGGCTTCAGCCAATCCGTGTTTGCGTTTTTCAGCCCTGGCAAAAACACCAGTCAGGACATGGGTAGTTTGAGTGGGCACATGGAGTGAGGCCAGTAAACACTCAACAAGAACGATTGACCTCTACCGTACCCACAGGGGCCTTGTCAGCAAAGTGCGGGGTGTCCATTTTTGATACCGGAGCCAAAGGGGCGGCGGCGTCTTCAGACTCGTCCTTGAGGTCTTTATACTCATAGTTGTCCTTATCTCTTGCCAAGGTGGGCCAAAGAGTTTTGACGCTATATGCCTTCGTAACCGCTGGGCGCACTTGAACAAGACGATATTTGTTGTATCCTTCGCGTTTTTGCTTTTTGACTTGCCTTTTGTTACTTGATTGAGTGGCCTGCCCTGCGCGATCCATTCGGGTCTTCTTCTTGGGTCGTGGCTTGGGCTTGTTGGTACATTCACCTTGCCGATGACCAAACTTTGCGCAAGAGACACACTGATCTTCGCCTCTGAGGACTTTGGGGGGCGCCTCTGGGAAGGGTGGCAGCATGGGTCAAAGTTTGGTTTGGCGGCGCGTAGGTATGTCAGCTCGCACGACAATTGGGTAGAGATGAGGTTGACCAATAGGCGTGTTGACAGGTCGAGGTGGCATAGTTGATATCAGATATGAACAAAGTGCCTGATCAGATGGGCGGAATATCAACATCACTGAATTCAGATTAACATGAAAAGCACGATTAACTGCTCACAGTAGGTATCACTCTTTAGTGAAGCCTGATTAGTATCAGGAACAAATGCGGTCAGGGATGCTTGGTGGGTAGATGAGTTATTGGGAAAGGGACAGAACTGGCAGGTGGATGATGCGATTGTGATGGAAAAAATTTATGAGAGGGAAAGTGAGGAATGACTCACCACGTAATCAGGCCAATATATAAACTACGATCTTAATGGATATTATTGAGATCAATGATATCAATTAAACAAACATGCAAGCATATTGAAGCTAAACCAATATTGAGGCATTAGAACATGGGGAAATATGATATGCTTGGAACCTTGATGATAGGTGAGGTGCATGAAGGATGTTAATCCATGTCGCTTCACATATTCCAAGCCACATATAGGCTGATATGACTTGCTGCCTTTTGAGTTGGACTTGGAATCACGATAACAAACAAAAAGGCAAATTTTGAAACCAAAAGAAGGTTCAGGTGCCGGGCCATCAAGTAAATATTTCGCCATCATATGGCGGATATCAAGAGTAAAAAGGACAAACAACCAAAAAAAGCATGAGTAGATTGCAACTCAGCTGCGGCTGCTGTCCGCTCCTTTGCGCTGACGATCTGCGCGTTGCTCAGCACGATACTTTAAATACAAGCGTTTTTCTTCCAATGTGAGGATATCAAGAGCATGAGGCAAGGAAAAGCCATTCGGATAAAAAGGTATCCATAGTTCTCTGTTGCTGAAAACCTTGGGCTCTTTATTCATGCCGGAAAATTGCGCCGCTCCAGCGAATACATCTGCGTGACTGTAGATGGCCATGCATATGCGTTGCGGGGGTGCTTCTTCTGCATTGGCCACCGGTGTGATGTTGCTCACGCCATGCAAGAGGATGTCAAAAGCAACATGCACGGAATGTCCGGGAGCACCACAGAGTGCGTAGCCCAGGTAGTTCAGTATGAGATGGCCGCCAGCGTAATGTTGACCAAAGAAATTCGCAGAAGCAAAAAGATTCGCGTTGTTCCCGTCGCGGTGATGATCAACTTGCATGTTGAACATTGTATGCCTGCCTGTTAGATCAGTGGTTCGAGTGAGTTGAAACAACGACCTAGGTTGAAAATGAACTTATGTACTCACCAAGGCCTATCGGATTGATGAGCCCACGAAGGGCTTTTGATACCCCAGGGGTGCCGCCATCAATCATAACTTGAAGTGACTTTGTTGCTACAGCGTAAGAAGCAGGTTGAAAAGCTTTCACAATGAGGCGGGCTTGCTCGTTGTGCTAAATGAGCTCAGACTCAATGCAATCATTGGCATCGCGCTGGAAGGCATGGCCGTTGCCCATTTGGATTAGAGCTAGTAAGTTGAATTGCAAAACGTTGGAATCGGCCCATTTGAATGCAGGATGGCCCTGGCGAGCCAAACAAAGGGCCATTTGCGCGTCAGAGATACCTTTGACAAATTCCTGCCGCATAGGGTCATCAGGATCATATCCAGCAACATGGAAGAGCTGTGCGTATCTCACCAAGTATCTTCCATAGCCGACTTCTTGGGACGCAAGGACGCCATTCAGGCAGCTGGGTAGCTTGACGTATTTTGATTTGGCTCCGCTTAAATGAGCGCTTGCAGCAGGAGATACTTCAAATGGACAGGGGAACAACAATGCAGCTGGCAGGGTCGTCCGCTCCCAAGTCTCGTGGGTGATTGGGCCAATAAACGCCGCCACCCTGTTGACAGCGGCTCACCGACCAATGCCAGGCGACCACGTTCCTGGCCAAAGGACATGGATTGGTTGACCGGGCGCGTTGGGCAGTGGAAATAGTAGAGGTGACTTACGGTGGCGCTAAGGGTTGATGGAGCAGGCTGGTTCTTGCGTTGCCAAGTTTGGTAGGTGATTGGGCCAATGAATCCAGGGGCGTCATTGAGGGCGGGAGTTGCGACATCCCGGGAACCACGCTTGCCTGGGTTGAGGTCATAGAAAGGTGAGCTTGGTGAGGTGTCCCGCAAAAAACAAAGGATCACTGCTTACAGCGCCTTTGGGTGCAGCCAACCACTCTTTGGGCGGAATGCTGACGGCCACCACCCGATTGGCGATGTCGAGAAAGATGACAGCGTGATGGTGTCCAACTATTTGGGGCGATTTCGTGCGTTCAATGGCCAGCTTGTGAAGCATGTCAAGGTTTTGGTAGCGGAGTGCGAAAGGGCGAGGTGACAGTGGATTGGCTGCATATTCCATCAGGGCCTGCTGAATGTATAATGTGCATTCCTTGACACTGTCTTGGCGGCCTGTCAAGGAATCTAGTAAAGAAAAGTCGGCAGCAACGCAGTCTACGGATTCCGGGATATCCCCCAGGTTGAGGTGATGGGTCTGTTGCAAGAAAAACGCAACTGCGAGGTCAAAATCCACTCAAATAATTGTAGGGGTCTTGAATGCGCGGTGAAGGTATTCAGCAACTTGTGCACGTCGGCGATAGACGCTGGGAAATTGATGAGCTTGAACATCAGGTAGCAGGTGGGGGGGAATGAAGTGGGAACGCGGCTTTGGCTTTGTCTTCACGCCTCGCTTTTGTTTTGGTGGCTTCAAGGCTTTTGCTGGTTTCAACTGTGGTGTTGATCTTGTTGATGACCGGTTGCCAGGCTTCGCGTTGGTGACACTGCGATCGAGAATCATAGAGCACTGTGTGAGCGATTTGACCTGGTGACAAGAAGGCAGGCTGGCTTACTGGTTTGTATTGGCATGATTGAAATCGGTTAAGTCTAAGTCCGAAAGGTCAGTGAGGTTGGATTCATTTCCCAAGGCCGCGTGATCGTTATCGGGCGAGCATTTCTGCATGATTGGGGCTTGTGGCATGCAAGTGTAAAATGAGATAAAATAAGATGTTAGCTTGGGGCCTGAAATCGCATTGGATGGTTCCTAAAATCGGAATGAAACGCTTGCATCATAACTCCCAAAGCACAACCGGATGCCAGCAAGCATGCGTTACACAGGAATGATACTCAAAGAACCGGCTAAGAGTAAAATTCCCGGTGCAAGGTCCAAAGCGAAAGAAAGAAAGAAATTGAGGAGAGTAGAGAACAATCCGCATGATGGAGGTGAGGACGACACGCACCTTGTGGTTAATTGAGTGAATCTATTGAGTCATGTAAGATTGATTTATTGAATCGTTTGTTTTGGGCCTGTGTTATTGATTCGGGTCCAATTGATTGGTGTTGGGGATAAATCTGGGTTTTTGAGTTGGCGAGGGTGAGCCTTGAGGGCAGCCAGGCCGCTGGGTTAGATTTAGGGTGGCGGCTTTTGGGACAGGGCACACTGAGCCCGGTACCGAGTGACTCGCTGACAATCCGAGACGCTTGCAGGGGGACTTGTAACAATTTTGAGGTTAACCCAGCTGTATTACACTTGCTAGAAATGTTGACAACGACTCCGCAAACCAATATTCCGACGTTCTTTCATTTGCTGGACCCACCTCTACGATTGTACCCGAGCTGTCATACGAGATCCTCACAATTATAAAAAATGTGGTCCTCGCCAACACCTGAACGCAGAGGATTGTAAGTTCATGGAGACAATGATTGAAAAAGAACCTTCACTATTCTTGGACGAACTCAGGAAGAAGCTATACAATTCTCAAGGTAAGATGCCCTCAATCAGCATGGTGCAACTTGAACTATGGAGTTGTCTTCTCAACAGTATCAAAAAGGCCACAGTCAGTAATGTTCGGAAGTGTGATGTTGCAAAGTACCGCTGGATGGAGGAGATGATGGGCTTTCCAGCCAACTACGTGGTCTTTACCGGTGAGTCCCTTTTTATGTCTTCCTGTATTTTCAATATCTCTTCTCATTCTTGTCTGTCATTCTCCAATCCCTTTTGATAGATGAGAGTGCAGTTTTTGGCTGCAAAGCGATTCGAGAGTTTCTTGGAACTTAACTTGATAAGCTCATTATACTTAGCTTCAAATTGTAGGGTAGTCGATTGATTCTAGGCCCATTTTTTGAAGATTCCACAAATGAACCGGTATCCTGCCGAATTGATGAGCCCTGTAGGGATAAAGGTATTTATCTATGTGTATTCTTTCTATTGATCAGGTCTCTAACACATGCATCTAGGTATCCTATAACTATAGCGCTTGACTCTTCGTATTTGATTGTTTCCTCGATTGTTTACAATTCTGTATGACTTTTGTAGAAATTTGTATCCATTTTTTCAATTGGCCCGACTCAACTGTTCTGATTGTGTTTCTTCCCTTGATTGTTTGACTACTTCATCCACTATAAAGTATGTACTCAAAACCAGTTCATTTGGTTTACTCATGATGAAAGCCAAACAATGTCTTGTTTATTTTCTAAGATCTCTAGATGAATTTCTAAATGGAAAAGATCAGTCAATACTATTGACAATGAAAATGAGACAAACTATTGACAATAAAATTGAGAAATAAACAACAACTGAAATGAGACGAATGGAAAACTGAGACAAAAGGTCAGTACCTTCTTGAGCCTGAGATGACAAATTAGAATCAAAAATGAACCTCAAATTTCTAAAATAAACAACAGCCCTCCTTCTCCTTGATCACAAAAAAAGAGATACTCCAAAAGAAGACTAAAGAAGAGGAAAGGTACAACAATCATTAACCAAGCTAACTATGTCCAGGCACCTCACACAGCCTCACAGCCGTCAATATGCTCTTTGTCATCAAGTGCGCGGATCACAGCAAAGTAAGTCTGCATGTATACGCGGACCGCTTGTTCATACTTCCACTGCTCCCCGAAGGGATGATCACGATGACAGAAAGAATTCACTTCACCCACACCTAACCCCATGATTATTCGTATCATTGTTTCTTTGCATCCACAGAATGGAGCGTCGGGGGTCAAATCACCTACGTATACAGATATTGAGGTTAAGCATTGTAGCTCTCGAAGCTCTTGATTGAAACAACTGATTGACTTACCGCGCGGATCTCTTCGGAAAACGAGACGCTCTGCAGCTTCAGGTTCCATGTTCATAGCTTCTCCTTCCGCGTGATTCACCCTTGGGATAACAAGATGCTCTGCAGCTTCAGGTTCCACGTTCATAGCTTCTCCTTCCGCGTGATTCACCTTTCCACGTTTGTAGTACAATGGAATATCAACTACGTCAAAAGCATGCTCTGCGGTACGTTTTTTGCCAGCCGCAGTTTCTACCTTCATGGGCTCGGAAGGCTCTACCACTCCATAACCGGTGATACGCCGTTTGCCATGAGCGACCAAAACTGAAACCCCTACAGGAGGCGTGAAGATGGGTGATTTATGACAATGATGATCATGCTTGACATTCACGCTCACCTAATTCATCTCGGTCAGTAGGAGTTTTGACCATAAAATCTTCTGCGGCAATGGCATCAAGAGAGCTAATGTCCATATCCTCTAAATCTACAGAGTCGGTGCCGCCGGTTGTGCGCCGTTTGCCATGAGCGACCAAAACTGAAACTCCTACAGGAAGCGTGGAGATTAGTTATTTACAAAAATGATTATCATACTTAACATTCACGCTTACCAAATTCATCTTGGTCAGCAGCAGTTTTGACCATCAACTCTTCCGCGGAGATGGAATTGAGAGAGCTAATACCTACAGAGTTGCTGTCGCCTGTTGTACGCCGTTTGCTATGAGCAGCCAAAACTGAAACTCCTACAGGAAACGTGGGGATCAGCAATTTCTGAACACAATTATCATGTTTAACATTCACGCTCACTAATTTCATCTTGGTCAGTAGGGGTTTTGACCGTAACGGCTTCCGCGGAGATGGTATTGGAAGAGCTGATGTTCATGTCCGCTAAACTGACAGAGTCGGTGTCGGGAGCTCGCGCCACTGGAAAAGGATGGGAGGCACACCCTCATGAGATTCAAACAGAAAACTGCTAGGCGAAGTAGAAAACCTTCGAAAACTCACCGTTGACATTTGAGGTAAATTTGCGTTTGACATTGATGAGGTGTCCGAATAGACTCAATTTCTCAGATACAGCTTGGTTCAGGTGTTTTATGCCGAAGGTCCGATTGGTGGTCCAGTTTTGGAGTGCACTGAATTTCTCAGATACTAGTCGGTTCATGGCATTCATAGTAAAGGATTTGGAAGATTCAGAGAAATCAGAGAATTCAGATGATTCAGAGGAGGATGTAAGTTGTATGAAGCTAGAGTTAGAGATTTTTGAAAGATTTTTGAAAGATTTTTGAGATTTCGTGACAGGCTCATATATATATCATAAGGCTAACATTCAATGAAGATACTTGATATTGCTTCCTCAGAGTCACCCTACATCCATTGAGCCTTTTGATCACTATCAAGGGAGCGCTCAACGCCGAGGGAATCTTAAATTTGGCCTAAGTTTGGCCTATGAGTTATGGGTCAGTGAGGTGCGTAGAGCCATCCTTTCAGTCCTCAACAAGCTGTAAGTTGAACACGGAGATAGACAACAATAAACACAATCCTTTGAGATGTGCTTTAACATTCGTAAATGAAGGAAGCTCAGCGCCGGCTTTACCTCCTTTGCTCTCATAATTCTAAGGCCTGAACCCCTGATATTTCGCCTTGTTCTCTTGATTCGTGTACTCGAATCCCTTTTTTGAATGACCCCCATTCTTGTCGTGACGTTCCCAGCAAGCATTAAATACACCGACTCACCTCCCCTTCAGCACACCTGTAAGTCACAAGTGCTCAGCAGACCTTTGATGAGTTGTGATGTGAACTATTGGAAATCACAGATACCCTTTTAGGTATCTTTCCGATGTGTTTTCCCATTCATCACAGGTTCAATTACCTCTTTGGATTCCCCATGCTTTGTTTAGAAAAGTTTTGGAGTCGACAGTATCCTCATAATTGTAGAGCTTGTAAAAGTTGGAGTAAGGGTATCATACTATGAAATAAATGAACACCAAATAAAAATAAATCGAGTCCAGACATGGATACCACGTGTTGATTGAAATCAAAAGGCTTTATCTTGGAAAAAATTCAAGTTCGATGTTCCAAAACAGTTCTTGTTTCTCAAAGTGTGATGTAAAAATCCAACTCACTTAGACCCTTTTAAAAGTAATTCTTTATACAAACATATGTAATACTTATACACACTAAATTCAACACAATACGCTAGAATAAATGTCAATGTGTTAGAATTTCACCATCACCCTCTGTTATATTTTAAAGTGCTGTTTTTACAGCTACTAGAGCAATGGATGGCAATCAAAAGAGGGGAAATCTTACCCAGTCAAGGAAATCAAATATACACAAGGTAAATGAGAATATAGTGAAAAAATACACAAAATAAACAATAATATAGTGAGCAAAGTAAAACAACAACATTCACATGTTCAAGGCACATTGAATGAAATGTAATTTTCCTTTCTGGACCAAGGCAAGGTGGTGGAAAATATCATCCAGAAATCCGTTTATTTCATCAATGCAATTCTGACAGGCTACTTCAATATATGCCAGCAAGGGGTGATGGCCATGGTTCAATACACGATGAACCAGCTGACTGACCATCAGGATTAGAAATGGGCGTGGAAGAATAGGCTGATATTGTTTCAGTCAAAATCGATTCACAAGCCTTCTTGCGCTTGTAGGGGCGGCCTGTTCCAAGATTGTAACAAGTGTCTCAATAGATGTACATGTTGGAAAGTGGAATCTTTGCGCTTACCATCATCGGTCAATGCATCAATTGGGTGCTTTACTGGATTGGAGACGATTTTGGGTGTCAGAGTATCTGGGTGGTTATCCTTAAAGGCTTCTTGAGCCTGCTTGCATTGTTTATAAGAAATTTACCTAGCTGATAGATCAAGTAGTCGGTCTTTGTGAAAAATGAATACCAGGTTTTTTGCACTCACTATCATTGTTGTCAATGCCCATGGAACCTTCGGCTCTACCTCTTTTTTTACAAGTGATGGGACTATCGGTATGCCAGTGAGCTGGAGGGATATTTCCTAAAGGGTCAAATGTAGTGGCAGAACAGTGATCAGAACCACCATTGCTTGAATTGTTGGAAAATTTCCAATCTTGATCATGAGGTGATTGTGGCAGTTTTGCTGTACCTGTAAGACGAAAAGCGCAAAAATCAACAAAATATTCAAGGAGGCCTTGCAAATAGTGTAGAAATGATTTTGAAACATACGTAGAAAACTCGAAGGGTTGACCAAAGCGTTTTCGTGATTGGCACCCAAGATCTTGAACTTGGAATTCTTGTTTGAGTTAGGAGCAACAAAAGGATTGTCTGGCGTGGAATTGGGTGAAGGTAACCGACCGTCGTATGTAATATCGCTTGAGAAGCTCATGGAGTCAGAAACATTGGATATGGCGCATTGGGTGAATTCCAGCGTAAGACAAGGATCACTCCAAGCATGGGTGGACTTGGAATGGGGCAGAGGTGATCAAAAGATAAAATTTGCTTGGCTTCCAACCGCTTGCCGATTAGTTCCAGGTGCAGAGTTAGTTGAGGCACCTTTTGATACAGAAAACTGTGGAGTCAGTTTCCACAAGATTAGTTTGTCCGAAAGCTCACCAAACCAGTTTCTCGCATTTGTGATGCGGTTCTTCAAAAAACTAATTGAGTTCCTCAACACCCTCATGACAAGTGCAGCAGTATCAAAGAAGTGATGGATCTGGGTAACTTGATGCAGATCGATTTACAAAAGGTGTTGAGGATGCAATACCCAGAAGGGCTTGTGTCAATATACGAAAAAGAAAAGCTTATTCGAAAACAAGTCAAAGATTTCAGGCATACCAAAAATACATAAAGATTAAGGGTAGAGAAGCTCATTGTCAGGGTCAAAGGACAAGTGGCATAGCTTGTTGCCTTTTTTCACATTCATTCCATACCAAACATCCAGCACTCCACCTTTTCCAAGTCTGGAACATCAGAGGAAACCCTCCGCGGTGAGCACATATATGAATGAAAGGGGAATCATCATGTAAGACAATAAACCCAAGCCGAGTCAAGCATCACGCGACTGAGTGGGGATAGAGATTCTCGATGATGGTCGTGATTAAATTCAATCAATTGATTGGACATGTAACTGGCTGTGAGAGTCCTTTTATCACAAAAGTCTCTCCACACTCCGTTTCCTTTTCCTATTCCTCTGACCAAAATAAAAAACTACTAACCGTTTCATAAAACCTTCCCCATCTTTCACTTCTTCTTATTTCACTCAATCTCCTCTTGATCCCTTCAAAATTCTTCCTCTCCATTGTCTTCTTTCAGTTTGGCTCTCTCTCTGGTCTCATACCTATTAATTGTTTTTTCTCCTGATGACTAATGCTTTATCTTACCACATATGACCCATTCGAGATTTACAGAATTCTTCAAAAAATTATACGGAAAGCCAAAAACATGACGTCAAAAAAGACAAAGAAAGAAATTCTTTTGAAACTGCACCGTGCTACCCACCTCCCAACTAACGTAATGGGAAAGAGCGCATGCCCCCAAAACAAGTCATTTGGAAAACATAAGTACTGACTAGTCTCATTTCTCTGGACTTGATTATCATTCCCCCAAGCTTCTCCTTTACTGACATATAGTACGTAAAGGCTCATCTTCTTATAGATCAGTGATATATGTCCAGAATCATCAGCTCTGACCCCAATTACATTGTATCTCTGATCCGCTTGGTTCCATACAGTCACAAAACCAATTTCTATACTATTGCTATGTATATGTCACAATCCAGCAGAACCGGTGCACCAGTCAAATCGGAAGATAAAGATGATCAACAAGATGATCAAATAAAACATAAGGCCTCCTGAAAATTCGGTCTAGGAATCTATGTGAACCATTGTATGATCCTTTAATCAATCTCTTTTTAGGTCAAAAGTTGCAAGAATGTGTTACCAAGATTCAGACTTTACTTAATTGTGTTCTGGGGAGAATAGATATGTTGCAACGCTCAGCCAACCGACAATATCAAAGTGGTTAGTATTCTTGATTCTGATTTCTCATCTGTCCATCACCGCTAACTTTCCCCTTTTCACAGAGTCCAAAATCAAGCACCTTTCCACCAATCTGAGCGAACTGTTGAAACAAACTGGCATGCTTGAGCGTCAAGTTGAAGTTTTGGACGTCAAGAGCACTGGCATCCTTGAGCGTAAACTTGAAGCTTTGAACGTCAAGATATACGATTTTCATTTAGAGGTTTGTGTGTCATTGATTATCATGTTTGTAGCATACGTAGCAATCATTGGGTTTCCTTGAATCTCTTACAAATGTCAAAAAAGTAGAGACTCTGATAAAATGGTGCACTTACTTCACAAAATTGTAATCAACTCATTGAAAGACCTAAGTGCTATTAATGGTACTCGAGATTTTTGAGGTGGCCTTCAGAAGTGATATACGCAGCTACATCTTATAACAAGGCTTTTGACACACATCATCTAGTAATAACTAAAGAAAATGATGCCAACTACATAAAGATGAGAGAATATCTAATGACCAAGATGGAATGAGGGTAGTTTTTGCTCAGTTTTCAGTTATACATGATTTCATGCAAGTGATGAATTTCAATTTCTCAGTATAACACTTGTATATCACCAATTCCCCAAGTTGAGCGGCGCAGCTTGCCTATATCCCATGAGAAAAAGAAAGAATTCACATCGAAACAGATACAAAGCAAGAGTAGAGATCAATAGCTATATAAGAAAAATAGCCTGAAATAAACTAGGTACAAAGAAAAAGTAGTGATGATTTTTCATCGCCAAATAAGACAGAAAACTAAGACAAACTAGGTTCGCAGAAATCAGATAATTTGACATGACTAAATGATGAATACATGAATCGGCGTGCTGGTATGTGATTAGTGTTCGGCTGGAAGCTCTCACCACGTATTCAGATCCCATGAAACCATCCATACTTCCCTACTACATGACAACTGTAAAGAACCATAAGTCGGGATCGTCTTGCTCGGACTGTCTTGTGATTTTCTGGCTTGAAATGGCGGATAAGCTCCCAAAGGATGTCACTGGACAACAAAGCTTGGCGTTCAGGTGTAAGATATTTGAATAGATGTTTGGATAAGGTAAAAATCTTACGCCAAAATTCAAGATCGTCGTGTATGGAGGGTATATTATGGGCTCGGAAAGCAATCAATATCCTCCCTTGGGGACACTCACGACCACCAGCCGGATTTATGGAAGATGGTAGTCGAATTATCAGATTATTTGATGCATGGTGTCCTTGATTTGAGATGTTCTGATGGGTGCCTGAGACCACCGGAATTCAGGTGATCCAAATTGATACTTTAGTAACTCAATATAGGTTTAGTAAGAGGAGTTTGAAACTGACCAAAGGTAATGTCGTGCCTGCCAATATGGTCACCACCACCAGCAAGATGTAAGGTTGGTTGTTTTGAGTCATCCCAAAGAATTACAACTACATCAAAACTACAAGATTCACAAAGTGAGTGGCAGAAAAGATGTTGATTATATCTACTGGAAGTTGACTCGCACTTTTTGGTGTTTTTTCGGTGTTTCCAATGCTTCTTGCGGAGTTTCCCATGTTGGTCATCAGCCCAATCCCAGTGAGGACAACTGACAAACAAGCTTCAAAGTTGCTCACCAGGTGAGCGAATTGTGCTTTTGCCTTGAGGTCAATTCGAGCATTGATCTCGCCATTAGTACGCAAATCATTTTGATCGAAATATCGCATCAGCTGAAGGACTTTGCAATTAGCTTGAGAAATCATGTTTGCTATGAAGGATATTAGTCCGAAATTTGGCTTACAAGAGGGTGGCTATATCTGTTACCGGAAGTGGGGGTTGACTCTTATGCTGGTTGGGACATGGATGTTGGGACATGAATGTTAGTTCACAGCTGTCCAATAGATAGTCAGTGTGGTCAACTAAAGATACAAACATAAAATACAACATTAAGAATCAATTGCTTAACGAACCAATCATAAGTTCCTTCATCAAGAGCAATCAATTCCATATGAACCTTACCACAATCTACGCACTTTTCATTCCCATCATTCTTCGTTTTGAGGAGTTCATTTGACTAGCTTGTAATTGATACGAGTTGGTTCCATTGAAACATCAAGGATTATAGGTTGTTTGGAGGGACATTGGATTTTCCATTGAGTTAATCTTTGGATCGGTTGAATCAATCTGCCTACTTTGATGAGGGTTGTACGGGAATAATGTGCCGGGGTTGAATGAGAGGATGGCTGCAGGATCATCTCGTGACAGTATATCTACCCTTTTTGAGACTTGTCGAGGGTCCTGATTGGTTTGATCATTTCGTTTCTTTCCAATCTGTCAGCAAGGGTGGGTGCACATTCTGGATTGATGTGCACATCACGGGGCTAGCTTGAAAATCTGATCTCATCAAGCCTCGCTCCCAGTTTTGAATTGATTGAAAGGTGTCAATAATGAGGAAAAGGACTCCAATTCAATAGGTTCGATTGATCTTGAGGGATAACTCTTCACCAGATAAGAGTTCTTCTAAGTGATTTTTCGCTTGTCTTGTGGGTTCATTGGCGTCGTTTGTTGAGATGGGTGCTGTTGTCAAATCGAGATTCCGAACAATGGGCGAGTTTGTTACTGGGCAGTCTCGATTGTTGACCGCCGGGATCACGTGATGTCGGAATTCAAACAACCAAACTGTAGATAATTCAGCTCTCACTGAGATGTAACTCCACGGTGG
>MWRH01015702.1:0-17323 GCA_002157025.1 Melampsora abietis-canadensis | reverse complement strand
ACAGGTGTTAGAACTCCTCTTCCGCGTATTGTTCACCCCTTGTGGTGGTGAAAGTACTACAGCAACACTTCAGCCAGTGGTGTGGTGGGTCTTCCTACACATTGTACAAGTGGAGCCATTGAGCTCCACCCCTCCCTTTCTGAGCTACATTGAAATGGATTTGTGGAATTCTGACATGTAACTCAAGCAAGCCAGGGGAGTTGTTTGATTCTGATAGTGTGCAATGGTGATGAAGTGCCTGACTTAGCATAACTAAAGGTTAAATTTACACAATTTCAACTTCCTGTAGCTCAGCAGGGGATCAATAATAATCAACAATTCCTTTAGTAAGATATGTAGTCACACTCAGGGCATCTCTGGATGAAGATCCGCCAGAAAAACCTCAGTGTGCTCATGGAAAAGAGAACAACAAGATTCTCTTCACCACAAACAGCCTAAGTCCTTAGGCCAAAAAGTCTGCATTAACCATAAGTCCCTCTTGCCAAGTTAGTTAAGTTAGACAAAAATCTATGAGCATTCAAAAAGATTCACACACTCTTGACATCTAGGGAAACATTCACGTGCCTTGGACATCCTGGAATTCATACACCAGCCCATCACTATTCTGAAATCCTTATTTCCTCATTGGAAGCACTGTATCTAGCCATTGTGGCAGAGTTTCAGCATTTTCGAAAGGATGCATAGCCAGATGTATTCCATTACCCACTTGTGGCTCACCTAGGTGCTGCCGTGAGTAGTCTGGATCCATGTGGTATCCTTTTTCGCGCTAAACCAAGCCCTATTTATATTGGAACCTCTTGCAGTGGGAGTGTGGTTTTTGTCATCCTTGTTGTTACACACCTACCCCTGCAACAAGGCACTTTGAAAAGCTTGAAATATCACATCTAAAAGGTTTTTGGATGGAGACAAAAAGCAACATTGGGTGTGCTTTCTTTAATGCTTCTCATTATGCACCTACAATTTGAAAAGCTGGTAGGATTGCATCTAAAGCAACACACTTTTAGATGGAGCCACAAAAAGTAAAATTGGGTGTGCTTTTCTCAATGGCTTTCATTACGTATCTACACCTGCAACAAGGCATTAAGAAAAGCTTAAAATACTGCGTCTAAAGCAATCACCACTGACAATTTTTCCCTGGGTTGATGAATCCAAGGCATTGTTGGATGAAAATCCTTGGACATACTTTGTCCAAGTTATTTTTATGCAGCAAAGTTGGGTGTTCTTTTCTCAATGGCTTTCATTACGTACCTACACCTGAAAAAAGGAATTTAGAAAAGCTGAAAAGACTGCATCTAAAGCAACCACCACCAACAATTTTCTGCTGGGTTAATGAATCCAAGGCATTGTTGAATGAAAATCCTTGGACAGACTTTGTCCAAGGTATTTTTATGCCTTGAACAATACCTTGGATGAAAACCTTGGAATGGTTCTGTCCAATGTTTGAGAGCCAAGGATACCTTGGATTTTTCAACCTGAGGCAAATTTGTTGGCGGTGAACAAGCTTTGAAACAAAGACGAAAAGCAAATTGCAAAGTCACATTATACTTTTGACCATACCAAGATGGTGCAACTGGGACTGGGTATGTTACACAATTACAATGACAGCGAAACATTTTCAAATTCTCAAAACAATGCACATCAAGAGACAAGCTTTTGAAATTTGGACATCTTATTGGGATCTATCAAGAAACAAGATTGTCAGTAAATCAAAAGCACATTTGGATGTCCTAATATGTTTCTGATACAACCTTTTGAAATTCAAAAAGAACTACACATGGACATTGCGCTTTTGATCATCTCCTATTTGAGCAATGGGACTTGAGCTCATCATTTTTAAAAGCTCACAACATTTCATCTAAATAAAACCAGGCCTCTGTCCATGAGTCTGCCCTATTTTACATGTGATCATTGCTCCAATGGTGCTCCTGTAACAAATCAAGATCTTGGTCTTTATTGCAGCAATCAAAACACAGAATAAACTCAAACAAACTAGAACAATATATTAGAAAAATGATATGAAAGTTAAATAAAGAAGAACATAGTATAAGAAATACTTGTACCTAGAACAAGATGAACACAGATGTGAAATTGGTGAAAGTACTCAAATCAGGTATTAAGGAAATTCCTACAATGTCTGTACAACAAAAATATTAATATGTGGTTTTGTGTTTTGATGTTAAATATATCTAACTAATTACCTTTTGACAAAAGCTATGTTGCCAACTCCTCCCAAGTTTGATAACTATCAACAAACCTCTTTTGGCATGGTGATCTTAGCTAGATATGTTGTATATGTTTTTCTATAATAAAATGAAAATTAAAGAATCTACAATATAACAATGAAAATAAAGAACTTCAACAGAGAAAGAAATGATAAAATGATGGGTACAATTTATTTGATGCACAACTTAGAGAAACATTTATAGGATAAATGTATATGAAATATATACATCATATTTGGATAAGAAAAGAGAAAGCATCTCAGGAGGTCTAGATTATTGTAGATGATGTTGTGAACATAAATCCAAATTGGTAAGGATTTGATTTGTATACAATGTCATTTCCTTAGAATTCTCTTAGGGATGATTTCAATCATGCAACAGCTACTTGCACTAAGATTTCTATCTGACAGCTATTGTCAATAGGGCGGCACTTCAATTAGTCTCTTGTGTACAGTCAATTTTCTAATCCTGCCAAGATACCTTAACAAGAACCTATACATTGAATCACAAATTTTCAATCAAAAAATGTCCTCTCCAAAATAGGTGTTCATTAGTCACTTCACAAATCTGTTGATTCAGCCACTTCTTCAAGGTGTAAATGCTGGCTGGAAGGACATCCCCAGCCATGTGCTGTAAACCCAACGTACAGAGGGTTGCATGGGTTGTTTAGGGTAGTGTTTGAGGTATCAATTTTTAGCCATGTACAGCCGTGTTGCCCTACAGTATGGTTTGGAGCATAAATTGGGAGGTGTATTATGAATTAGTTGATGATCAAGGTGTATGATTGGGGGAGCAATTGATTGTACAAGTTGGATTTATGAGAGAAGCAAGGTACAGAAGGATTTAGGGAGTGAGCAAAAAAAGAACATATTTGGCCTATTTTGACTTGCACATAGAGAATCTTCTAAGCTAAGTGAGGATTTGGGGGTAACAGCTGTGGATGAAAATACCCCAAGTTTCTGTACGGCATGGTTTACAGCACATGGCTGGGAATGCTCCAACCAACCAAATTTCTCTTCTCTCAAAAATTGGTACCCCTATCATCAGTTTAGTGTGACTTCGGTTGTGAATGTATTTAGATGACGGCAAGAAAGTTCTGTGTGTCCTTTGTTATAAATCATGGTAATACATTAGGGGTACACAAACATTACAACCCACTTGAAAAACCCCGTAAAACCTGCTTGAATTTTGTCCCCCACCTGCAAAATACCAAAATTCAAGGGGGTTTTACCAACTTTTTCAAGTAGGTTTTGATGTTTGTGTACCTCTATTGTGTTCCATGTATGGCCTATTTAGACCCATGTAAAATGTTTTTGACAAATGATGTATGTAGGGTGTTGAATGTCTGGTACATTGATGAGCATACCCCCTGAATATGAGGGGAATGTTTGTTGGCGGGCAGGCCTGCCTATTCTCTAGTGTCAATGGGATTTGGTGGGATTTGCTGGGGTCCTGAAATTTAAATGTGTGCAAGCATAGCATCTCATCATCAACTGGTGTCAAGCCAAGTGATATTAAAAAAACCCAAATTGAATACCTGGTTTTTCCACAAATTTCAAATGTGAATTTCTCAGAAGGAATATACAACAGCTCAATTGGAGTTTACCTGAACATATGCTAATATAATTTTCACTGACCTGTTGTTTTGTTTTCCTATTCCTAAAGGAATTCTCCAGTGGGGCTGAATGACCATGCACAACTGGTCAGATCCTCATACAGGCAATGTGAGTGCATATACACTTGGCTTGAGACATCTATTTCACTGCTGTGATTTTGTGCTGTTTGCCACAGAATTTGGTGCCCAAAACACCTAATATGCTTATGTCATATACCATTGGTAAGGCCTTTTGTCCAGCCTACCTGCCCCCAATCATAACTATTCCAAAGCTTCACAGTTACTCAGCACTCCCAGCATAGTTGCCTTAGATTTATCAATCTGAGGTAATTAGATAACCAGCCTATGTAAAGCACCTAGAAACCTTTGCCCACGCTGTTGCAGCTCTCAGAGTTGAGCAAATTCTCCCTTTGAGATTGTGGCCAAATCAACGCATTGGCATTGGGTTTTTGGTATCTCAAATCTATGTAGCATGTCATTGCAGTTATCAAGAGCCAAGGTACACTCATCTCTCCACATACAAAACAAGACATACAGTCAGACCTGCGCAATTGCATACCCATGCAGACGCATAATCCACAATAATTCATAGAAAAAAATCCTAATCTTGATGCTTCTTACTGCCAAATTTGACAACAGAATTGCATAACCCGTCAAAATCCATGCAAAAAGTCTTCTATCCAAATTATGTCATTGCACGGGTTTGACTGTGCTCATATGATGAGTAGGCCACACATTTCATCTCATTACAATTGGTTTCTGGAGACTCAAGTATAACATCCTTAAACAGTTGCAATTCCACAAGGCATGAAAGAACAAGACAAATGGCTTACATTGTCACAAAAACATTCCAAATGACGTGCATCAACACACGTACGCATACAGATACATATATTCACCACGTGCATAAGAATGACCCTAGCGTTAGAAAGTCCAACAGTGATACAATCACGAAACGAGATGTAAAGCTACGCAGATGATACAGTACTTTATCGAGGTATATTCTAAGAGTTGAGAGTGATAAAATCTGGGGAGGAAAGGGATCAAGAATGAAAAGCAGATGAGAAAAAAATTCCGACCAGGTAGAAGACAAAGAAAAGAATTTTTGGGCCAGATCTGTTGTGTATGATTCATGTAATCGTTGGGGATGTCAATTGTTTCTTGTGAAAATGGAAAGGAATTATTCAGCTAATAGTATCTCGGGTTGATCGGATAGACTGGCTGCTTCCTACTTCTATCACCATGGCATGTAACTTCTTTCACAATCTTGCCAATAGCAAGTCCAATGCCAAAAACCCAAAACTATGTGCACCAAATGTTTGAGCAGGTGCCTGAGTGCTAACATACCAACCAGTATATGCTCGGTTGATCTGGCGATCCCGCTCGATCCGTTGCGGATCGTCTTCATCAGCATCAAGCAACACTATATCACTATCATACAGTGCTCCTTCTCCTTCGTCGAGGATGGCGAGTCTTATTCGTTCGAACAAGGCGCCTGTCTGAGTCTCAAGCCGTTCAAGGGTGTTCTTCTTCAATGGTCTGTCGGCTGTGGTATCAGTCAGGACGATTAGAAAGGCTTCTGTCTCTGCCAGATGTCGGTCTGCCTTCCTTGATAGTGTGTTCAATTTGCAAATTTGCATCAACTCTTCGGCATAGCTCTTCATAACTTCTTGAAACTGCACCATTAGCGTCGGATCGGGTTCGGCATTTCGAGCCAAGGTGCGCCGCATTGCTCGTCTCACAGCCTTAGAGATTACGTCGGTCGGATCCAGTTTTCCAAAAAGCTGTCCTTTGTTGCGTCTTGTTCGGCCTGTCGTGGCTGGTGCTGTGACCGGTGGACCACCAGGATGAGTGTTATGGTGAAATATATCAATTTTCTCAGCCGGGATTTGTCGAAAAAGTTTTCCCAAGACTTTTTGAGACTCGTAGTAGTCATCACCCTCACGACGTTCATGGTGCTCGGGACACATAAAGTCTGGTTTGATTCGATTGGGAGCTCGTGGCAGTTGATCAATTGAGACCGGAACTCTGTATCAATGTGGAACACACCTTTGATGTAAGTTGAGGAACGTTGGCTCGTTAAAGTTTTTGAAAAACGCAGCCAGGGAGGCTCTTACCCGGTCTTCGGATAATCTACAGCGTCGGAATGCAACGCGACCAGTTCAAGGCATAGATCATCGCGGGTACCTTGGTCTGCTTGATCAGCGATATGAAGGTGTCTTGAAGCGATAACCCCTACTAAATCACTCGAGATATAATCCAGAAAGAACGCAGCGCCGTCTTCGATTCTGGTTCAAGAGAGAAAGGTCAAACATCAATTGGCTATCAGAGTATGCCATTTAATGCTCTGAAAGCTCACGTGCATGGTCGGTCAAGTCGCTTCATTACAGGGGCTGTATAACTTGCCGGTGGATGCAGTTTGCCGGTAGCCGGAATCAATTCAGGCAAAGTGATCAAGGTGTAGAGATCACCATCCAAGTCGCCTCCACCCAGACATGACGGTAATGATCTCATTCCTGAGAAGATTGCCAGAAAGCAAGAATGAGCAGGGAACAAGCGTGAACAAGCTTACTGGAAGAAAGACTTACCCGCAACAGAGAATACCACACAATTTCTCAACGCATTCATTCGAGGAGCACGCTCTGGATCCAATTTCCCAATTCCAGTGACGACTCTGACATCGCCTGGATGCAAACAAGGCGAACGTGATATAGTGATCGGGCCTTCCAAGTAGAATGGCGCCTTCCCTGGGTACTGGATGCACGCATAGATAAAATTGGGTGGCAGAACTCGATCTTCATCAGCAACGCCGACGAGCGTATAAGAGGCGTCCAAGGGGATTCTTGCTCGGTACTTGAGATCCCGGAAACATTGCATGATCATCAAGTCATAGCACTCCTCGATGAAGTCAGACTGCGAATTGCCTTCATCTCCAATCAATGTTCCCAATTGTCGCAAGATCGAGGGCATTCCACTGGTGCGACCCATTGAAAGTTGATCCATCAGTTCACTAGCTCGACGCAAATTTGTACGCGAATGTTCAACCTTGCTGACAATCTCCCGTTGTAGCGCAAGAAAAACTTGTTCATGTATACCAAGGTCCTCCAGGACCTTGATCATAGGTCTATTTAGATAAGCCGGGAGTGGCCTGGTGAACGAGCCCGCGATATCGAGGGTAAGAGAGTCGGGTGAGACGAACTTGTCCATCGAAGGCCGTACACAAACACACGCCTGTGTCAGGGTCGAGTCGACGGATAACATTCCCTTGAAACCACCTAACCGAATCTGGAAACAGCTAGACTTGGCTTGGTGTCGGCGCTTACGAGATGGTAGTGCTGCAGACAATACCTCGTCCACCTGACGCGCCAAGTCAGGTGAGATTGTTCCCACGCCATCTGTGAAGCACGAGCCATTACGTTCGACGTCCTCAATCCTGACAATCTGGCTAGGTAGTAAAGTGAGAGATTGTCGAGTGGACGTGAATGCTTGGGCGACTCGAGCCATATATCGTGCAGGGATGTCGATCCTTTGTCAATATTAAAGATTATAGTTTTAATCTTAGCGGTGAGGTATATGGCATAGTGGACAATTCAAGGATGGTAAACTCACACTTTACTGAAATCACCCAGTCGTTGTCGAATCGACGCCGCTGTGACGAGAGAGTCTCCCTTATAGAATGGGCAGACAAACCAAGCTTGATGGTCACGTAGCGCAGAGGAGGAGTAGCCCAAGAAGTCGAATTTCCGTCCGCATAAGTTTAAGCCTTTGGTCCAGAAGTCGAGATATCGTGTTCTCAGCAACTGCAAGATGTCCACATCTCGATCGGGTCGGAGTGTCAGACCGTTTTCCTCTCGAATGGAGATTCTGAGGAAATTGTGGGTATCTCGGTACATTCGAAGCACGCTATTGGACTGCTCAGTGACTGGTCCTTCAAGTATGAATCGGCTTGGGGTGATGGTGACTGTACGACAAGAAAACGAGTCGCCAGACAGGAGGCGAGGGTCTGGAGTTCGGCTGTCGATCAAAGTGGCTTCTAGCGATCGAGTCAGTCGGTCGAGGTAAGTTAGAGTGACATTTTCGCCGTCATCTTCATCTTCAGGTTGTTGGAAGTCTTGAGTTTGAAATTGAGCCAAAACAGCATTATAGTGTATCAAAGCGCGCTCGGCGTGATCTGGATCCACACCGACGAGAGCTTCACAGACATTTCGAATCTGAGCGGGATCAAGGAGTCCATGTGATAAGAGAGCTTCGATTTGAAAGCCGACCGGGATTGTGAAGCACACAAGAAAGGCTTCAAGAGCGGCTAGGTTTTGTGTCGTGTAGAGCTGCTGTTCTACGGTGGGGCGGGTGAAATGGATGATTTTTGGCAGTCGCACGGTAGTCTTACGAGTGCAAAACTCTTTGTAAGCTTCATATGTTCCAAAAGTGATCCGGAGACGATCAGAGACGAAAGGAAATACGTGTTGTTCAGTTGTATGTGGACAAGGAATGCGATATCGAGTTTCAGTGACCTGATTCAGAGGTGTTTAAAGACATCAGCAGATGGTGAGAATGGATGAGGAGAAGCGAGAAGTTGATCCGACCTGTGCTCCTTCTTCCGCTCGTTGATCATGAAATGGATGAGGCTCATGGCGAGTAATCTGAATGTCTTCAAAAGTAGGGGGAGTGTCCAACCAGAGAGTCACCGACAATTGATCTGCTTCGATGCGCTGTACAGACTTCATCCTGATTACCAGGGAACGGGCAGAAGAAACTAGAGACCATCGAATCCAGAGCAAATTGTTGGCCGTATCAAATGTAAGTAGAGAATCACCAGTGGCCAGTAAAAGGGAGAATTCAGAAGCAAAAGTCGGATGGGCAAGTTCAGTGTTGAGGGTACGACCGAATTCAAGACAGCTAATTGAGAATGGACGCAGAAGTTTTTCCTGTTCAAGCTGTTCGGTCAAGAGCGAGATACGGTCCTTGAATGGGGTTTGTTTGAGAGCTCTCACGAGATCAGGGTGAGGCATTGTAACACGACCTTGACGAGTAGATTGTTTGAAATTGATCGGGAAAGTACCAAAGATAATCACAGGATTTACAGAGACGTAAGCGTCAAAACGTTTAGCCAGTAAAGTAGTAGGAAAAGTGATGGTAGCAGAAAACCGAGACCTAAGTCTCGAAGCACGATGTTGAGAGCTGGATTGGAATGGTCGACAAAAGTTTTCTCTTACAAGTACATCAAAGTTATGAAGTGGTTCATGAGATTGAACGTTGAGTTCCCTAAAAGATTGACCATGAAGGACGTTACTGATAGCATCAATCAATTCTAATCTAGTATCTGAAACGTTAGAGAATGGTGGTAAATCTTGGATGTAAAGTTCCATCCTATAACCAACTTTCTACCTAAATCCAAAGGATGGAACTAAAGTGTATAACGGATATGTGGAGAAGCTCAGCAAGAGACAGGATAATGATGATACAAACTAGAACACAATAATGAAGTTGATTTGATTGATAACTTTGAAGGAAGACATCATTCACAAATGGACATACATCTCATTCAACTTCGTCTTGACTTGGTTCTTGATACTTTATATCATCATACAATCTGATTCATCAAGCGCATTGGTTGAGGATAGTCTTACATGCTGATTTAAATCTTCTTTATAATCCTCGTATGATTAATTAATCTTGCAAAGGGAGATGAAACAAAACAAAATTAATCTCAAGCGCATAACCAAATCACCAATGATAAAGGATTTCTTCTAGAGAATCTTCCATTAGTTTGTAACTAACTCAAATCAGCTTTACTTAAGATTCAGTAAACAAATATTAGTCAAAATAACATCGGACTAATCCTATATCCCGATTCGGGCATTAGATCTCAAGGCACGAGGTGAGCCAGGGTGACCTCAGCTTTCTTGGATTGAATTTGAGCGGATTGAAAAATCAAAGGAAGTTTTTGGCCGTGGGCAAGCGGGCATTAGGGATGGCCTACAAGCGGTGTTCTCCTTTGTGAAGACTCAGTCTGAATTTAAGAAAACCTTGGTCTGGTGAGACAAAGCCTACCGTGATAGATTCGAAAGTTGGTGCGCTCAAGAGATAGGGTGAGGATTTACGACCAAAGATAAGTTCAAAAGTGATCCAATCAACGACAACCAAACTTGTCAGGATCTGTGGTGTGATTGGACACAAGGGTTTTTCCTATGATCCACTTTTGTTCCCCTTGTCGGAAAAAATCTGATGGAAGAAGGCTGATATGTTTGAGGAATTTAATGCGGGTCAGTCTATTCTTGAAATCCACCTCAGTTGACCATAAAGATGTATGATGAGTACTGGAGATTGAATGGGATGAATACTTGGCGGAAAAACTCGCATATTTCATGATCTGCTTCTGACAGAAGTGAAACAAATGCTGAGCTCGAGAGTTGAAAAGACTCAAACAGCAACTATTGATTGAGACATTAGATAAGTCTAACAACACAGGTTATATGAAGAGATCAAAAGTTGGCATTTGAACATCAGATCCACGCGGCTCACATCAAAACAAAGGTATTGATGATCGAGTTTAGGCTATGGACTTCAGTCTAAATCCTAATTAGCCGACGACAATGGCAGAGCAACAATTGATAGACAAAGTTAATAGGTGTTAGCACTCAGGGCAATCCAGCAGATAGGATACAGAGTAACTTCAAATCCACCACATCCATAAAACCATTCATGGACCCATGCACCGCAAGAGGTGTCAAACACACAATCCTTCGACCGTAGTCTGATTAAGACAAAGCTGCAAAAGTCGTTATAATATTAAGAGATGACCTCAAAGCGGTATTGGAAGCCTAGTGAGATGAAACATGAAAGGAATTCAAGCAAATTCAAACAGAGAGGGAGCACAAAGATAATTACAACGATAGGGATAGAGAAACAAAGCTCATGTGTACCCAACAGGAGCTTGTTCAGGTTAGATAGGGTGAGATTTCATAAAGAGAAGCGTGAATTTCAAATTTAATGACGTAGAGGTCACGGATCTTTGCATTGGTCATCCACAGGCTCTTGTGAATCAACGGCCATATCAGGCGAGTCCGGGTTGGTTGACTCAAGCATCGCCCTTGGACTCCTTTCAACCACCCTTACTAAGATCTAATATCGCAATAAAACGCCGAGTCAGCATACAAGCTTGTAAGACGGATCCTGACACGTACGTTTTCTTTCAAGATCTCCCCAGGAAGCTCTTGTGTCTCTTCATCATCTGCATCAGCTGTCCTCAACACAGTGCCTTTTCGAAATACTTCCCCTTCCTCCAATGTCAATGACCGACTATGGCTCTCGACCGGTGATCTAGGCGCTCGTATGTTGTCCGTTCCTGCAGGCTGTTTGTCATTACCTGATTTATCATCATCTCCAGCATCGTCATCAATATCTTCTTCGCCTTCATGAGCCGGCAGTGGGCTTGAGAGTACCTTGAGATCTAGATTTAAGCCGTGTGAAGCGCCCGTGCCGGATGATCTTGAAGGTCCAGCCTGGGGAATGATGACTTCGTGAGGTTTGCGTTCGGATGTTGAAGCACTATCAGTGGCCGAATACAAGTTGCTATTCATGATTTCACTTGTCACACAAGTTGGTACAACATCATGTGGTTTATCTGGACTTGAGGAGTGACCTTGTGCTCGTACAGCTGGCTCGCCTTGATAAATCGATTCAGCGTATTTCAAGGTCTTGCTCAGTTGCAATTTGATCATGGCAGCCCTGTCTGCTTTCAATTGCGATCACAATTTGAGTTCAGTAGAGTCATCTGTGACTCTCAGGGATGGAAAAGTCTTACCTTTCAACTCCTTTGAATTGAGCGCATTCACAGCCTCTTGTAGTTGCAGTTGGCTCGCCTTAGCTTGATCAAGAAGCTCGCTAACCAACTCACTGCATTCAACTACTGCTGCTCGACGTTCTTGTTGAATGTTCGATTTCCTTCTCTCATCCTCCCTGATCAGATCGGATAGAACAGCACAGGTAGCCT
Organism: Melampsora abietis-canadensis; assembly: GCA_002157025.1. Lineage (NCBI taxonomy): Eukaryota > Fungi > Basidiomycota > Pucciniomycetes > Pucciniales > Melampsoraceae > Melampsora > Melampsora abietis-canadensis. Next base: position 5,493 of record MWRH01015702.1, on the reverse strand, counting down.
CAGCCGAGATCAATATACGCTCAAGGGAAGGCGGCGGTTCGGATTTTCGTTGTTCGCGTTCAGACTTCACAGCAGTCGTCTCTGTGGTGGAAGCAGAATCTGGGGAAGGATGCTGCTGACGAGTCGTGAGTTCTCGAACAACGGTAGATTTCAACATGGGTTGAGAGATGGTAGTCATTTGACCCCTTTCAAGAGCTTGTCGCTGAGCTAATTCGGTGTTGCGAACGCAAGACTGCAAGATTTCTTGAGACAGTCGGGCGAAATCGGGATCATTTGGAGGAATGTTGATGTCCAAACACCGCAGATTGGTATTCATCTTGACTGATACCGCCAAGGCCATTACTCCAGCAATGTCAATCTGGTCGAGTTTTTCAATGGTTAGTACATACTTGATCGAAGTCAGACAGAAGGGACTTAACTGAATGATTCTCAGTCAGGTCCAAATGAATGAGACTCTGCATTTCTGGGAGAAATTCAGCCAAGGCAATGGCTCCTTCCGAAGATAAGTCTGTCTCAGATAAAAATAGTCGCTTCAAAGTGGTGTTGACAGTACAAGTTGTACGCAGCGCCAACATCTGCCAACGAAGAGAAGAATTGCGGAGCAACGTGGAGCGAGCGTGTAAATACAGTCAGTATAGATGTTGATCCGCGTAAAATACGTTTCTTGCTTACTCACGCCTTCTAAGCCACCCGCGCAGCATGGATTTTTGCTGAGATCCAAGGTTTCGAGACATGTATTGAAGCGCTACAAATCATCAAGGATCATGAACCAGATGTTTTCTACGCTTCATCTTAATAGTAGACTAGTTGAAAGCATGGTAACTGATACTCACCAGCGCATCTGATAGGTGAACCAGGCCAATTGAATCTATCTTGTTATCTGCCAGATTGAGCACCTTCAACGTTCGATTCTTTTTCAGGACTTGAGCAAGGTAAAATACGTCTGCACTCTTCAGCTCGTTTGATTTTACATCCAAGGTTAATAAATGCCCCATCTTCGGAAGGGAGTCAATCTTGGATTTTAGTTTGATGCGTTGCTCGTTTGCCTTTTTCACCTCTTGCTGAATCATGGAGCTGATACCACTTGATGGCTGATCTAGACTTAGCTTGATAGCCCCGGACGGGTTACTCAGTGCCTCTGAGAAGAGGCTATCTGGTTTCTGAGACGCAGGTTTAAGCGAGATACGGTGATCATCGAGCAAGTTAGTCTGCCTGGCGGTGACAGAATTTGAACTCTCGAATGGTGTGGCTAGCCTCGGAGCAACAGTTTCATGTTCCGTACTAGGTGTCCCCTGTCGTAGAAGACTTTCGAGTATGCTTTCTGAGTTACTCAGAGGCGTCCCACCTGACGAACTATTCGTCTGCGCAGGCCAATCTCGAATCATTACTGCCAATGCAACAGCTCCCAGATGTCCTATTTTGTTTTGCCGCAAGGATATGTGTTTGAGTTTCGAAAGTCTGACACTGTGGCTCAACAAATCCAAATGTGGCAGCTTGAGGTTGCAGCGGTCCAGCCTCAGTGATATCAATTTAGAGGGACTGGCTTTGGGAACAACGCATATCGCTGAAAGTGCTTGAAACGCAGGGGAAGGCGAATCATCTCGTAACAGAGGTGCTTTCCGAAACAAAGGTGATTCCTCGTCGGCTAGAGATGGGATTGTTTGAATCAAGGATGCGGCATTGTACGAGTTCTGATCAGTAGAGTTCTCAGGTTCGGAGTTTGTTCGTGTAGGAGGATGATCTGGCGGTGAGGCGGCCAGATCAGGTGTGGTGAGGGTAGGAGTGACCTCTGTGGGTTTGGAGGTGTCGGTTTGAGGCGTGTAGTAGTCATCTTTACGAATTTGGCCCGCAAGAGCTTGTGAAAGATATTCCACTGAGCGTTTATCAAAAGAGTTGTCTGAAAGATCCAGGTTACGTAATGCTCGCGCCTGCACATGTAATAAATAACGCCTCGCAAAGTCATCAGACACAATTGGCGTATCCAAGGGTTCGACTCCTGTAAGAACTGACCATCAACTCACTTTGGTCAAGAACACCGCCACCATCCTCCATCCCTTTGCCCTAATTTTTTTATTATTCGCAAGATTGAGCGATGGCAGGCTACCGCTGACCAACAGGGCATGCAAAATCGGTTTCAAAGTATCGTCTTCCAATCCACAGCTTTCAAGCGTCAGAGAATTCAACCCAAAGTCAACACTGATCAAATCACCTAACAATTCAACCGAGCCGCATGTAGTCAATTGTATGCCAGTAAGATCTATAGATTTGGGCGGACTGGGTGCCGCCTGCTTGATGATCTCCCGTATTTTCACAATGCCCCAACCTTCTTCCCTAGTCCTGCAACACTCATCGTATAGCGACTCAAGGTTAGAGGCGTTCCAACCATTTTTCGGGTCAATTGAAGGAGGATGTGAGCTCCGACTACCAATGGGCCGATGTGAGTGACGATCAGACTGAGAGAGTCGATTGGCAATCAATAGCCTCCTGGCTTCATTGATGCGAATTTTGTTTAATTGGTCGAAAGAAGGAGGCTGAGAGTTGCTGATCGGATATATTATTTTCAGATCTGACATAGTGAAGTGAACTTTTTTGAGACTCGAGACGCTCAGCAGTGCTTGAGGGTTCGGGTTAGCAGGTACCGCAGGGACTGCAAACGTTTGCGATGAGTTGGTGACGCTGGGGGATTCAACAGAGGTGGTGGCCAAAGGCAATGTCGCGGGAGTGAGGCAAGTAATCGCAGGTTGAAGGTTGTCAATAGACTCAACAGATATGGAGCTTTGGCGGTCCTGAGAAGGGTCGACGTGAGGTATTGACTTGTTTTCACCGTGAACATTTGTGTCGGAAGGTTTGTTCGTAGAAGATGATTGACGAGGCTGTGAGAGCAAAGTCTGAGACTGAAGAGCATCGTCAAGCTTAGCTTTTTCAGCCGCTGCTACGGCGCCTAATCGCTTGAACGCACTACCAACCCAGCCCGCAGCGGCTTGCACCCCTTGACCTACAGCGCCTGTACCAGTTCCGACAACAGAATTGAGAGGGCTTTCTTCGACAGTGGCATATCCAAGACGAGTGCTGAAAGGATTGAGTATATCACGCTTGAAGTTAAATTTCGCCTGAGGAGGACGGGGGGGCTTAAGAATTCCCTTGATAGGCTTCCTGGGCGGAACTTGTCGATGAGGGGGGGTACGTGGCCGAGGGGGAGGATTTGTTTCACTGTCGGGAGAGGGCGTAGCAGTTTCGTGAAGATGAAGATGTGATTCGATTGCTTGCTGAGGGATCGCTGAGAGATTTTGAGAGGTCGCTGGGATGTTGGGCTGATCAACGTTGGAAGTCATATCATACGAACTCTTGAGAGCAACTGGTCAGAGAGTAAGTTTGACGAAACAGGAAGACCAGATCAGGAGAGAGAGAACTAAAGTTGAAGCTTAACATGGATGTAAGTCAAAATTCAAGTTGATCGATTGAAGATGTGATATGATGTGGTACAACACCGTACACACTTTCACTTCGTTGGCACATACATACATAACTGCAGTCAGGTCCGAATTCCCATTCAACCCGTGCGTACTTCTGGCCGAGTGTTTCAACATCCGTGAAAGAGAATTGCGAAACCAGTGAGTTGGTGTTCAGATACATACTTAACAGCTACATACAAGGTCTTAGGCGGCTCTGCCACCCATTGGTAACTCTGCCTCAGTCTTTGCTCTTAGCTTGCACTTCCTAAAGATCTCCCACACAGACTCAGTCCACTGCATGCACACATGAAATAAATTCTGCTCTTATGCTTGTTCCCAACAAGCCTGCTTAGGCTGTCAATGGTGCCTTTGATGTGCCATGGTGTTTTCAGTGGAGCTCACCGCACAAAGTTGCAGGTGCTGAATTAGTAGGGAGATTCCATCAACAAAGCATACAACTTCACACATCCAAGGCTCACAGTCACAATATCTTCATCTTCCACAACTTTGATCAAAATGAATCAAAATCATCTCAATTGGAAAGCATCACTGCGTAAAATACCGGGTGTCTTTGGATCCAAAGACTCATTCCCTTTATTGAGGTGCTCAGAAAGCAAGGCCTTTATAAGACAAACATGCAGTCTAAGCTTGACCAGTCTTACCATTTCTTTGTCAACAAAGGGGTGCTAGGCTTGCCCCCACAATTCAACAAATAAATCATATAGAACTTTATTCATTTTTATCAAATACCTTCATGTGTGCACATCAACATGCTACCGGGGATTTCACACAGTGCATACCAGTACTACACCCAGCTAAGTCAAGATTGATCAAATGAATATCTCAGTCTTACACATGATCCCTTGAGATCAACTGCAATTTCATGGATTTTAGACTTAAACCTGCTCATTGCAATCACAATCAGCATCACCAATCACCAGAGCTCAATACTTTTTTGGAAGTTCAATTGTGTCAGGGTTGTGCTTTTGGAGCACTGAAATGTTGAACCTTTGTTAACTCCCTTCATGGTTAGTGGCAGATTCAACTTGTAGGTAGAATTGTAAATCTTCTCATGGTATCAAAAGGACCTAGCCAACAGTGTTCAAACTTAGGAATAGGCCCTGTCCTGGAAAGAGTTTTTGAATGAAGCCATACTTCATTGCCTACCTCCCATTTTGGAGTGTGGTGTACGTTCTTGTCAGTTTTATGTTTCATTGTATCCTGCATCAATTCTAAGGACACTGCCAGCTCTTTCTTAACCTCTCCTCAACAACCGGAATACATTGGTCCATTGATGTTACTTTGTTGAAAGTTGGGTTAAATTATAGTTATCTTTGAAAGGCAAGGCTTCAATGGATATGTGATCTTGATTGTTGGTTGCAAATTCTTCTGTCAATTGTAGCAACACAAAGTCATCCTCACAGTTGGCTATAGAGTGTTCTAGGTAGTTTTCTATGGAATTTTTACACCATGTCCAATTTAGACCATCTTGATGTCAAGTTGGTCAAAAGTCAACAGATTTTCAGAACTCTGCCAGAATTTTGTCAGTCAAGAAAATCCTCAGCAACTCAACAGGATTTCTCAATGTTGACGCTCTCAGACGGAGGCTTGGTCAATCCTGAGGGCCTCAGTCCCAGAATCCCTCTAAGTTCACTAGCTAGGAATCCCTCTGGGCTGATATTGTTGAACTGCCAACTGCATGCTGACCAATTCCTTGTCTCTCAGCTTTATCAAACACCTTTCCCTTTGTCTTCTGTTGTTTTATAGTATGGGTCTACATAGACATCACATCCCTCCATCCATCCATTCCATTTCCAGTCTTGATCAAGCTCACAGTGACTTCATATCTTGCTCAGCATCTTCAACTTCAAACTAGACAAAAGATTGGTATGTGATCAAGCCAAGAAACCAACCATTTAAGCTATTATCACTCAAATCTATTGTAACTCTCTGATACACTTGGGTCATTGATTGGTACTGAGTTGTTTTGCACTTATTGTTTTTTTATTGCTCAGAACTGTATAAAGTGTCTTATGCAAAT
>MWRH01015701.1:0-14004 GCA_002157025.1 Melampsora abietis-canadensis | reverse complement strand
AACTCTACAGGTGCCGTTGTGCCTTTGGGCACCTGTAACACTCCCTCCCTCGACTACTCGGGCGGGGGGGACTTGGATAAGTTTAATGTTTGATGCCAGAATTCCACGATCAGTCCAAAGTCTTTTCATCTTCACAACAATTCTCAAGTCAAATGTGTCTCAAAACGAAGTCAACAAATTATCACCATCTGATGATTAGAACTTAAATCGACAATGTTAAAAGCAAGATATAAGGATCGACACAAGCTCTGATTTAAACCATGGTCAAACGTTATATAGCATTTGGTGATCCACCTACAATTGATGAACTTATTCGAACACCCTTCAATTCACCAAACCAACAACGAGTCGAGTCGAATACAAACGATTGGAAGACTTTGACAAATGATGAAAGTTCAAATACGATCATCCCAGATCCTGACATCACTCATGAAACTACGATTCAAGATCAAAGCTTAAGTGAAGAATATGAAACATTTGAGAGTCAACTTTTATCGCGCGACGAAACTTCGTATGAGAGTAAATGGTCCCAAGGTACGAGTGTCGATTAATTGGGTTCGCAAAAATACAACATTGATTAAGAGCTGATGAAATGCCTATCACGCTGTCTAGATGTAAGCTGTTTATATCCTAATTCAACACAAATCAATCGATCAATCAAAAACCCAAACCTATCAAAAATTGAAGAAAGTTTCTCAGAATCAATAGTATATAATCCACCAGAATGGCATTTTGAATCAAGAAATTGTACAAAATTAAATCGACTAAATGATTATCATCATCGAAACAAAAATCAAAAGTTTACTTACGATTTAATTTTTCATTTAAATGAAATTCATCCTATCAGAATTATCCCACTTAAAAAACCCAGGAGAGGTCAAGGTATTGCTACTTTGGCCGAATTCGATTGTATTGATGATACTGGTTCTACTCTGAAAATCACTTTATGGGATGAAGCTGCAACCGAACTTTCAACTGTTTGTAAAACTGGTGATATTATCTTTTTATCTTGTAAGAACTTTTTTTATGATTTCAAACGACATGATCATTCCATGTTACTAATTCAAATTTGAAATTCTTATCTAGGTATCTCACTATCTACTTTTCGTGATCAACTTCAAGGAAATACGACTGATAGTACAAGAGCTCAAATTTGTTTTAGGTTAAAACCTATCGAAACTATAGATTTATCTTTTTGTTATGATCTTCGATTGGATTTTGATCATACTACTCGTCGTGTTGATGCGCTGGTAAAATGGGCGCGTGACTTATTTGAATATCGTCAATCTTGAATTGAATGAACTCCTACTTCCAGAGTTGTATCATTCCCTTGGTCTATATACAATTTATATTTTTAACAGTTGGTGGTAAATTGGATGTTTGTTGGCAATAATTAACAAATCTCCGATGCTTTGTGTGAGCTATGAGGTTTTCAATTGCATTGAGCTATGAGGTTTTCAATTGCATTGAAGATGAAGGATCTGAAAATTAGTCTAGACTTTAGTGTGCAAGATGCATCGCCAGAGCTCAAAGTACTTGGATTCAAGAGGAATTCATAATCGTGAGTCAGGCGAACAAGGTTGAGGAGGTTTTACAACGATGAAAACAATAGCTTGTTATAAGTAGTTGTAAAGGAACATAAGCCATGTAAAGAGTGCAGAATACATACGGGATTAAGCCAGATCTATCAACGTCCGTTCCTTCTCTTGATCAACTGGATCAGATCTCGAATGCTCCAAGAGATAGCTGAAATCACGGCGTAGTTCTTTTTCACTAGGTTCACATGCAGTGACCCAACTGTGAAGTTGATTAAGAATCTATTGAAGCCAAACAGAAAAGAAGTTATCATCATCAAATTCAGTTGTCAATGAAGACTGCAATCAAAATGATCAAAATTAGTACATGCCAAAGCTTACCATAATTAGGGGTAGGTCAGTGCAAAAAAATCTTGAGTGGCCATGTTTCATTACCAAATCCTTCTAAGCCATAGAGGGTATATAAACCAATAGTATGCAGTGTGATGGTTGTTAAAATCTGGTATGGATGGTAACATGGAATGAAGGTCACCATGTGGGGATAGAGTGCCCCCATTCTAAATAGGAGGCAAAAAAAGCAAGTTAGTTTGATGGGAGCCATGACGTGGTGGAAGAAAGATATTTATGCTGAGTTCAAAAACATACAGGAGCAAGAGGGTCAGGGTAAGCTAAAGGAGAATATTGGTATAATTAGATGATCAGTATGCTTGGGATGAGGTTGTTGAATCTAGTATTGATGATCCGCTCACCATGAAGATTTGAGTAGAATGTGAATCAGCTTCAGATGGCAAGTTGAACATTTTTGGAACTATATACACCATGTAATTATCTGTGTAGCACGTCAGCATGCACACACAGAGATTTTTGGAACAAATCTCAAAGTCTTTTAGTTGGATTTAGACTGAGATTGTTGTTGAGCACCCTTTGTGCTTTGTGGTCTGTTTAAAGGATTTGCAGAATCCTTTGTTGTCAGCAGGGGTCCACTGACTTTCAACCTCCCAGGTGATAAGGGGAAGATGTGCTTATTGTGGCACCTCTTTGATGGGTGGTTACAGATTTCAAAGAAAGTCTTTTGTGTGTGCACATTGGCATGCTACAAGGAGATTTACATGGTGATGGCAATCCAATGATGACACATTAGCAAGGTAGAAAGGAATGTTACATGGGAATCCTAAACTTGAATTTACCGCCAGGGACAAGGATGGCCATTGATGCACCTATGCAGGGAAAAAAACCCATACTTACCACAACATGTGTGGCTAGCTTCTTCCATTGACAAGACTGGATGGGATGTGTCATTTTGTGTTTGCGGTAGGTGGGAAACTGGGCTGAGGTTTTGAGAGAGGATGAAAAATTGTAGGCAACTTATAGCAAGGGAAATTGTAAGGTGGAGTGATTGAATGTGTTGCAACAAAGAATGAATTGATGGCAGTGAAAGACCCTGAAGCCAACCAGATATATATATATATATCTTGTCAGTGCAGTTTAAAGACCACTATTGGCTCAGGTCATGCACAAACATTTACCAGGTCTACCAGAACTATACTCACTGACATTCTATCATTGTCTGTTCATGGTGTGATCTCCTTGCTTTTACTTTCATCTTCAAACCTTAAAATTAAGCTATGAAGAGATGTGACTGGCATAATGCTTCAGGTACACATCAAAACTCCATCATGATGTATTGCTCTAACAGCATGGCCACCGCCTGCAATGAATCAAGTTTTGGGCAGTTGAATTTGTAGCAGGGCTACCAACATCATGAGGCTACAAGATTGATGAAGCAACATACCTGAACAAGACCTTAAATTCTTGTTCAAGGTTAAGGGGTTTCAAGTTGTCTTTTTTGATGTATTTTTATGCTACAACAACTTGCCTGTCATTGTAAAATATGTGTGATTTTTTGAAGCAGGACACCTCTTTGTGTAGGTGTCCTGAACTTGTAAGATTATGTTGATGTTATGCTAAAAAACTTGAACACCCTTAATCTCATTACCTCCCCTTTTAGGTTCTACCCTCAAAGGTTTAAAAGATGAAATTCACAGAAGACAGCAACAAAGATAAGTAAATCAAGCTTGTCCAAAATATGTCACTGGAATCTTTCTTCAGGTAGACATTAGGGGGTTTCAAGTTAAAAAGATGCCTAAAATTTGAATGTCCCTACATGAAAAGATAGCTTATGATCTTCAAATTTTTATAAAACTTCTAGAAAGCCTCTCCCAAGAAGCACATTCCAGTGTTTATTCTAGTAAAAATGAATGAAAATTCAAGGGTTGGGAGGCAAAAGTACAAAGATTTTAAGGCACTTTTTGGCCAACTTGAACCCCCCTATTGACAATTATTTCATTATCCACCTCCCTAACACTCCCTTCCCTTATCACATTTCTGGTTGTTTTACCTTGTACATAGCAGGTTGTGCAAACCTGTCATGACTTAATGGAGCAATACACCTGATACATGATGATAAGACTGTACATATATAATCAAACTTAACTAATTCCCTTCATGAGCTGCACTGGCCATCCCAGCTGGCCAGTACAGCTCTTGAGGGGCTTTTTAGTTGAGCTTGATATAAGATACAAGTTTGAAATGTATTCAATGTTTTCCCGGGATTTTGTTATCAATGTAGGGTCTCCCACAACACAACACTCATGATAGATATCAAAAGTGATTATGTTAACTATAGGATATAGTACTGACATGATGAAAGGAGTTGAAATCACATATCTTCTCACTGGACTTCCATTTCACTCCTGTGCATGTGGGTAAGTCAGGTAACCTTACTACTGCAGTTTTAGCTTGGGTATATCCTGGTATAACTTCATTAGCCCAAAGGGCTCTGGGACTGAGAGTACCCCTACCCCATGCAAACTCTTTACCTGATGATCAAGAGGACTTGGGTTGAGCTAGTGAAGGGAACACCCAGGACTTGGTTCTCTTCCACCAAAATGGGTACCCAATGGGATTCCTCCATTTGGTTGGTGGGTGGGAAGTCTCAAGTGCCAATGCGTAGGGGGGGGTAGGGGACAGATACCTCCAGGAGATTAGCGCAAAGACTGAGTGATCCCTCAAAGAAAGTGCTGTAAGGCAATGGCAGTTGAAGTTTGTGATTTGTGGGGTGAAAAGTGAGATGATATTGACTAAGAGGTGTTTTAACCAAGATGGAAGTGAGGTGATGGAGATGGTGGGGCTCTCAAATCTATCAAGAAACGTCCCATTTTGGGGCCCCAGTAATTCTGGATTTTGATGTTCTTTACATATCCATATCTCAAATTTCTTCTTTCCAAGCTTAATGAGGAACATTGAGGATATGAATTTATACATAAAAGAAAAAAGATCTAATGCATGAAAGTTTAGCAAGAAATATGAGAAAGGGATAACACAAAACTCAATTCAGTTTCCCAGAGCTATGATTGCTGGTTTATTTGTATTTTATATTGGATATGATTCTGTTTCTTTCATAAACCTTTGTGGGACATGTGTCACTACAACAAGAATGATGAAACCTTTGATCATTTTCATCAATCTCTGCATCTGGATTTGATCTTAAATAATGGCGCTTGCAAACAAAACAAAATTGGTGATCTTTTGTTCTTTTGTTGACTGAACATTCAGAGCTCCAGTGTGCCCCACCACACCACTGACAAAGTGATTTTATTGAGCATGTAGCATAATGATGACCAAAGCTAAGACATTGTTCACATTCTTCCTTTAGTGGTTCATATCTCTGCCCATAGACTCTTGCCCCATTAATTAATAGACCTTCTTTCTGGATCCAAGTAACAAGATCTGGATTGGGGGTGAAGAGCATCATTGAATTTTTACTTGATTTATTGGAGTGTCTTAATTTGAAAATGTCTTTAGGATCAATTTTATTTCTGAGGCAAAGTTTTCTAACAAATTTGTCATTCACTGGATCATGTAATGGAGGTAAGTTTGTGAGAATGACTTTGTGTTTCTGTTCATCATTCTTGACACTTCCATGAATCTTAGGAATCCACTTGTGTCTGTTTGATTTAAGCCATTCTGCTGCCAGAGAATTGGATGCCACAAGTCCTACACATCCTGACTCAAAAAACTTGGTCTCTACAATTCTAACAGTCTCATCTTTGACTGTTGCTTGAATTTCACTCAAGACTTTGTTAACTTTGTTAACTGCCTGTAATGGAGTGAGCCCCTTTAATGGTTTGATTTTCCCTTGCTTAAAGAGCATAACCCTGCAGTTGGCCTCCTTAACAAGGGATGCAGAATATTTTTCTGCTGAATGTTGTTTACCTTGAAGATCAATTTGAGGTCCAGATAAAGTTTTCTCTTTGTACTTAACACCTACATTTGTAGAGTGGATATTCTTCAAATCCTGTGAAGCTTGTGAAGTTTTCCTACTTGTAGTGTCAACTGAGCTCAATGTATTTCTAAAATGTGTCACCAAGTCATCTGATTGTCTTGAAGGCATAGAGGGTCCTGATGGATAATTTTCCCAACTGTTTTCAACAGTATGATATTCCATGTTAGAATCTAGATAGCAATCCACCATCAGCAATGATACACCAAATCAGATACCAGTGTGAGAATGGATTCTTCAAATCAAGAGGAGATTTGTAAAGGCAAGCTGAAGCTTTGCAAAGATCAAATTGATCCTTTGACCTTGATATTTGTATCCAAAGCTTCTTTAGGGAAAAAACCAACCAGCTGAAGAAACCTTTTTAGGGTGAAGCTCTTGATATTCAGTTGTGATTCCTTTTATTTTTCCTGAATGTTGACTGGTTTGTGGGACAAGGTTACTGTTCATCTGACTTCTTTGTTTTGGAGGTGCAATCACTTTGTCAAACAGTCTGTGGTTATCTTCTTGAGGAATCCCAATGTCAACTTTGATTTGTGAATTTTGGTTCAAAGTTTCAATATTTTCATGTAGAAATTCATTGTCTTCTGAGATAATCAATTTGCTACCTGTCTAAGAGTGATCACCTCAAGGAAAATGAGATGAAACTCTACCTTTTAAATTAGGAAGCAGAAACATCTCAGGACTTACCTTGTCATAAGCTGGGTCAGACTGGGCCGATCTGAATGGCTGCCATATTGAAGTTTTTCCAGGAAGATTTAAAAACCAGTATTTGCCAAAAGTGCCTTTGTCTGATTGCTGAAAACATGCTATTTCTTTGTGCACAAGAAACTGAAAAAGTACCATATGCCATATCTGAAGCATCTTCATCTTTGCTATATCAAGATTTCTCAAAAATCTACTTTCCTGGAAGTTATTGTTTAGGACAAGGTGCCAATCAATTTTTTTGAGATGATTCTCTTTCATAAATGACATTACCTTTTTTCTAAAACTGCTGCTATGACAAAATCACAGCACCAAAACTTGTTCCATAATTTCAATATCATACTGCTTTCAAACACACAGCCTCAAACATTCAGTTCACTGTGCCCAGCATTTTGTATGAGGAATATTCATATTCAAGCTCAAGTTTCAGCATCAAAACCTCACTTCCAAAATCTCAAAGGGCAGTATTTGTGGGCTCTTTGACTGGCAGAGCCAAGAAGGATTCCAATATATTGATTGAAGGGATTTCAGTGGTCCTGCAAAACTCTTGGATACCTGGGGGCTACCATCTGCAGACACTTTTGGTGTTGCTCTTGGACACCATTATGCAGGACTTAAGAATCAACAATGACAGGTGTTCCTTACCAACTGGTAAAGAACAGGAGCCAGACTTTCCAATCTTGACATTCAGGAGTAAGATTGAGCAACCAAAAATTTCAAACAGGGACCATAGGTCTACCTGAAGAATAATAGCTGCTTGTAAATGTGATGAAAATGTAAGCTTTTCTGATGGATCTGACAAGAATCAAAGAAAGAGAGAATCTGAATGACAAAGTACATAAACTGTAGACAGATTGAGTATGGTGAAGAGAACCACAACAATGAGAAAGATTATTTGATTTCTCACTGGTGTAAAATACATGGTTTTTGAAAAGCTGTCAGTCTATGTGACACCAACCCAAAAGAACCTTTGCCTGAAATGCAGCCCCAGGTTGCAGGGAAGATACATGGCTCACTGAAAGTGCTCAATAGCTTGACCTCAAACTTCAAGCTAGCACAATATCACATGGGCATCTCTTAGAAGGAGGAGGATGCTAAAGTAAGATAATGAGCTAAAGACAAACATATATAGATGCCATGATCAACCTTGATGGATATCAAGGGATTCATAGGCTTACAAGCATCACACAAACCACTCATGTTTCTTAATTATTTTTACATAAACCAAATCAAATGTTAAACCTATTGTAATGAACCCAAGATATGAACCCAAAAAAAGATAACCTAAAAAGAGACGAATGACAAAGAAAAATAGATCATGCAAGAATCAGATAAGTATAATTTGCAATTGTGTTACAACAAATCTCAAATAAAACCAAATGACATCAAACCAACTATTCTGATGAAATTGAATCCAATTAAATAAGATATAAAGTGCTATTTTTTCAAGTGAAGACTAAATCAAGTACTTCATCGTCTTCAATCTCAGTGTCTTGAATCTTAGTCGTCAAATCCAATTGTTCACCATCAAATTCAAGTTTACATCTGCCTAGTTGATCTTTGATTTCTTCCTCTGTAATCTTTCCATCGGCCATCTCTTTCAAAAATTGTCGGATGATTGAACTAGCAGTGGTTGTTGGTTTGACTATCATTTCGATCCCGTGTTTGTTCCCATCACGTACAGTTAGCTTGATATGATCATTACCTACTTCTTCTTTTTTGTTATTTGAGTTTCCTGAAGGAGTCGCGTTACTGCTGGCTTCTTGGTGTAGGGCTTCAGAGCTGTTATTATTGGTATGTTCGTCATTGTTTGTGTTATCGGCATCACGCTGGTTGGATCGAACAGGATTACTCTTGATATATTGCCACACATCAGTCTCATAAGCCTCTGAGGGAATCACCAGGGAACGATAAGAAAGTCAGCTGCGAAAGAGATGGCCGAGGAACAGATCTACAAAACCAAGAGAAGATGTCAAAACTTACTGAGAGTGGTATCTGCCATGATATCAACTGATTGAGGAGTGACCCATGGTGATAGTTTGATGTTGTCACGAGCTAAGACAATCGAATCTGGTGTAAACTGTGGGTTCATAGCACATAGATATTCGTAAACCTTGGAAAATGGATCTCGCTTTGAGGTTTGGATGGAGATCAGAGCAACAAGTTGAGGTTAAATCAAATTTAGTCATGAAATCAGCACATAGATTGGAATTCAAGCAATGGGTACAAAGTTCTATGCGACAAATCTTTCAACTTACCGCGCTGATTGTAATATTGAAGACCTCCTCATACATTTCAATCTCAATAGGATCACTAGTAGCGACCTTTCTAGGATCAAAGACCATTCCGACACTTATTTGGATCTCATGTCCGGACCATTGTGATTGAGTTCTGATCTCGTGATGATTGGATTGAGTAGTTCCTTTATTTGCAGTCATCACTTGTCGTCTCACTTGGGCCAATGCAGGATCGAGGGAGCTTTCATCGAGATCATCTAATGTACCATAAGCTTGCGAAGTATCATCTTGGGCTTGTAGCATAGAGTGTGCAGCCGAAGATCTTGAGCGTACTGCCAACTGACAACGTAGAGCATGTAAGTTCTGATCAATGATCTGTCGATTGATCGTTGGCGGTGGTGTTGGTGCTCGTACGGCACGTTTCTCTTTGACTGATTTCGCTAGTGTGGTCTTCGAGGGCTCGGGTTTGTCAGAGTCATCTGAATCGTCTGAGGTCAAACTCAAAGCTCTACCTTTCCCCTTCACCTTCTTAGACAGTTCTTCATCGGAAGAACTATAGACAATCGATGGTCAAAAGCAACCCAAGAGGTCTTTATCAGTTCAATTTCATAACCACATTGATTGGAGGGTAAAGAATGAACACTGTACCTATCCAAAACTTTATTCATAGTCCATGTTGGTAACTTGACACTTGGAGATTTCTTTTTTCTTCTTCGAGTATGACCCGTTGAGGCTTGAGCGATGTCTATATCGCTACCACTTTGTGAAGAAGAATTTCCAGTCTTGTCACTATCTTCATCACTCAAGTATATCACATTTGTAGGTCTTTCTGGTGAGCGAGTCTCGGGTGCAGCAGATGAAGGCGCAACAGCTGAGGCTAATATCGATGTGGTGTTTCAAATCAGCTTTACAATTGAGATCGCTCGGTAGGGAGTGTCTTACCAGATCGACGATCACCGGCTGTAAGGCCAAGAGTTTTGGAAACAAATTGTACTGGGTTTCGTGATGATAGATTACAAAAATCTACAAAAATTTCAAGTTTGAATTCGAGTAAGTGGCAACCATTAATCAGACAAATGGCAACAGGATTTAGAGGAATGCAATTAGTTGGTATTCCTGCGTCATAAATTACACAATCAAAGGTTGGAAATCTTGTATTTTGAGATAAAGATACTTGCCATCATCATCGTCGTCGTCGTCTTGATTCAAGGGTTTCTGGGCTCGGATAGCTCTCGGAGCACGTCTGCGCGGAGGCTTGCTTCCTGTTGCTGGGGTACGACCTGGTGGTATCCGATCCTGTGACGCCCCAGCCAAAATCTTGGAGGGCACCTTACTCTCTTTGATTGCCATGGGATCTGGATAGTAATATGAATTGAGATAGAGGGTCAGTTTCAAAAGCTTACATGGACGATTATGTGATAAGTTTGTCACCTTCAGTAGGTCTGGGATTCCGACTTTCGGCACAATTATGATCGTCATCATCGTCATCAGTGGTGCCCAGATCAATGATGATGCCGGATTTGGAAGCTATGGCTGTAGTTATGTG
Source organism: Melampsora abietis-canadensis (assembly GCA_002157025.1). Lineage (NCBI taxonomy): Eukaryota > Fungi > Basidiomycota > Pucciniomycetes > Pucciniales > Melampsoraceae > Melampsora > Melampsora abietis-canadensis. The sequence goes on along the minus strand of MWRH01015701.1, from coordinate 3,642 downwards.
ATTTGCGATCGAATTTGCGACGGTCGGTGCGGTCGTTGCGCTTGATACTGGCGCTGATTCATTTGATGTTGCTGTTATCAGTACGGGTTCGTTTGACGTTGATATTGGGATGGGTTCAATGGACGTTGCTGATGCCGGTGCGGGTTCAAATTCAATGGATGTCGCTGATACCGGTAGGGGTTCGATTGATGTTGCTTTTAACGTGGCTGCTGGGGAGGCCGTGAGCTCAACATTGGGGATTGGTTCCGAAGATGGAATTGGAACCGACTCTGGTTCATGCGAGCTTAGGTTCGATCGTGATTTTTCTGTGTCAAGAATTTCAGTGCTCTTTGAACTGCATTTGAGTGTATCGGGTTCTGGACCATGTTTGGAGCTGGGGTCCATTGATGTAGCAAGTTCTACGAGCGGATCTGAGATCTCTGTGGCTTCTTGGGGGTCTGTCATAGAGGTGTCATTGTCAACTGGTTGAGCTGATATAGCTGAGCTGTCTTGCGGTTCCGAAGATTCTAAGATTTTTGGTGAAGGATGAGGTTGCTTTGATATTTTCGAAGATGGAATCTCTTGTGATTGGGAAAGTATAGTGGATGCCTTGGGGGCAGTTTTGGATGGAGCGAATGGGGAATCAAATGTCTCCATATACTTGGATTGATCGATGGAATCTCCTGAAGTTTTACGCCTTTTAGATTGCCTCAGGGATGAGACACGTTTATCGGGAGGAGCAACAATCAATTTGGAAGATGAACGAGATGCTGGTGTTGACTTTTTTGAACCTCGTGGACTAGGTATACTTTTCAAACTGCTGTTCGAAGAAGGTGATCGTGTTGATGACCTCGTAGATGTACGCGTAGCACGAGGCGTAACTTGAGGACTCTCGGTTTCCTTGGTCAAAGGGCTTGGAGAACCCGCTGGAGTGACCGATAAGCGAGGTGTACTCAAACGAGATGAGCGTCTTGGTGGATTCATTTTTCGGTCTGGTTTTGTTGATGGTCGAGCTTGAGGTTTAGCTTGAGGTTTACTTGGAGTGATGATTTCGATTTCACTTCCACTGTTACTTTCGTTTGCTGACATGAGTTGAGTCGAGTGTGAGTCTCTTTGGAAATGCTGAAGTGAACCAGAAAGAGTAGTATAGAAAGGAATGTATGCGACAATTTGAAATTACATTAACTAAAACTACAACACCCTCGGGACACCTTTGCAACATCTCAATGAAATCTGATAACCCCCCAACCAACACTTGGTCAGGACTCAGAAGTATTCCGAATTTCCTCATCTCTTAAATATTCCATACTTAAAGGTCCAGAGCTTCTCTGACTCGGCTGGTTCTCACATCCCTGTTCGAATTCCTTGACCGTGCAAAAGGTTGTGGGTAGTTGGATCCGACTGGGGTCGATTCTTTCTCATTATGTCATTTTCTTCGACTGCAGCTCTGTCGCAAAGTTCCTCCTGGGTTCTGAGGTCTCCCAATCTGCCAGCTCTTTAGTCCGTTTTTCTTCAAGAGCTCTTGTTGTTAATATTTTAGACATCTCAAATGATTTTACAGATACTGAAATATGTATCTTTCTAGTATAAGGCATGCAAAGAACCTCAGGAAGTTTAGGCACACCACACGAATCCATATAACTTTCTCTAACGTGATTCACTTTCAACATAGCTTCGGTTTTATCTTCAGCTCTCTGGATTTGATTTGTCTGAACATGGAGAGCCTGAAATCTTCTGATTTCTGAATCACGATGCTGATCTAGCCGGCAGTTAGATTGCTATACTCCAGTACACATACAACGCGTAAGGCACTGAAATGAGGATGGGTAACATCACTTGATCACCCCGTTAAGCCCTTCGAAGTTCGCAAGTGACTTTCCATGACTGCTGATCACAAAGCTGGAGGACAATGATCTTGATGATATGGATACTGACCTGATGAAGATTTGATTAGCTACACAGCTTCCAACTCGATTCATAGGCTTTGTTTTTGTCGCTCATACTTTGTCAGAGTAAAGTGGAACTCCAACTTATTATGCACGGTGACAGAATTCCATTGGGTTTTCTCACTGTCAAGCTGACATGGATGGCTGTTGATGAACAGATTGCCCTGTCTTTATGAAGCCTTGAAGGGTTGTAGCTCCAGTAAACGGGTTCTACAATTCCGAACGGGATCATCACTGACTGTTTAATGCGTTGTTTTAGCAGATGGATCTCTTTTGATTCACCTTCACGATTGATATCAAAGCAAATTCCTTCATTTGACTCACGTCATCCGACCTTGTTTTGATGAAAGCAAAACGACGTAACGTCAAATGACATATATTTAAGCAAGTTGCATCGGCCAAGACCTCCTTCCCTCTGCCTCGTAGAAATTTGATCCCTTTCCCATTTATCATAATTTCAAGTAATACTTCGTGATTTTAATTTTTCAATCTTTTTCTCGTCAATCTTTGATTTGAAGATCTTTTATTAGGCTGTGCCATCTTTATTGAAATTATTATCGATCAAGTGAGCATCTTGAGTCTTATCATAAAAGAGCCTTACATCTTTTTGTAGGCGATGTGCTGATGAATGTCTGCCTATGTTGCCTCATTTTTCTTCTCACTTAGAATGCAGCTCTCGATCACCTTTTTGACTACCTTTCTTGTCTTTGGTGTATTACACGTTAGTGCAAACTTGGAGCCGCGCTTCACGTCCGAGACGCAACACGATCTCAAGGCTAGGTCACGTGCTTTGGAAAAGGTTGGCGATCAGTCTTGAACAGGATCTGCTTGAAGTGTGCTGAAGATTTTTTTATTCTATGATCTTGGGTAGCGCGGTCCGGAGTTGTGGGGAGAAAACAAGATTGGTGAGTTATTGATTCGCTATTTCTGAACATGATCGCTTTCTTTCTCTGAAAAGTTGCTTTGGAATTCTTTTAAATTTAGAAAAGAGACAGGACAATTCTCATCAAGTGGACCTTTCGCGAAGGGAACGTGGACAACTGGTGAATCTCTGATCAATTTTGGTCTTTGCGCAATTGAACTGACTGATTTTTTGATCTATCAACTCTCTTTGTCAACTCTCATAGGCCAGTTCCACACGTCGAAGTCTACCCGCGCAAAAAGGTAAAACGTGATGATTTTTCAAGGTCTTGATATAGAAGTGATAAGTTGACGAGAGTATGAATCAATTTGTCGATTACAAAGGGTTTGAAAAAAGAAGGAATTCAGATGGATCCCATTTGGAAGCCCGCAAAGCCAAGTTCGCCAAGGGCGCTGGTTTTGCCAAAGTGAAAGCCAAAGTTGCAAAAATCGTGGCTGCCGTCAAAGCTGAAAAAGCCGCGAAAGCTGCTGCTGTGAGTTTCTGATCAACTTCATCTTCAGTAGATTCATTTTACTAATTTTTTCTCAACATAATTCTTGTAGGCGGCTCCCGCACGTCGAAGTCTACCGGAGCAAAAAGGTAATTCTAGATACATGGCTTTTCTAAAATCTTGATATAAAAGTCATTCACTGACAAAATGATAATTGTCTGATTGATTCAAAGGATTTGAAAAGCGAACGCAGCTAAACGGATCTAATCTATCAAAACCTTTTCCTTTGGAACGACGCAAAGCAAAGTTAGGCAAGGGCGCCAAGGCCAAAGCGGTTAAAGCTAAAATCGCCAAGATTATTGCCG
>KZ122308.1:744-13761 GCA_002157025.1 Melampsora abietis-canadensis | reverse complement strand
TCAGGCTCAACTGGCATACCAAAATTGATTCCCCTAAATAGGATCACCTTTCAATGCTTCTTAAGCTCCACTAATTTTGGACAATTCTCTTGGACAGGAGAATTGGTCTCAGCAATGGCACTACCGCCATACCATGCTTTGTGTGTTCAAGTTTGCCTCAATCTTTGTCTCCCAAGGGGCCTTATATGTGCTTTCTTTTGTCCTGAGCTTGACCAAAACAAGCTTTATGTGGTGAGGAGACCAAACTCTGTGACAATAATGCAATCCATGCAACTAGTCAGGTGTACAATTGTTGTTCTGAGCCCTCAATCAATTGCTGGGAGCCGAGACCACCATCAAATTTGGCTTGATATGGTTGATATCTGTTTGTTGTTGACACGCCCCATTTTGTTTTAGGAGTACTCCAATGAGCCAGCGAGCATCAAATTTCCAAAAGGCGTCAAACGCATTGGCTATGGTGATGCATCCTTATAAGTCAACATTGGGAATATACTTCAACGAAATGGTGTGAAGATTAGTTGCTTGTATGGAATGTAAGTCATCATGTTTGGTGTTTGGCCAGCTCCAACTCTTGGTGCTGAATGTCCTGGAAACAGAATGGAAGTAGGGCTAGTCTCAGTTCTTCTACCTGATCCTTGCTACGCAGCAGATTGGGAATACTTTGAGATTTCACCACAAATCAAGGCTCAAGTGGATCAACAAGAGAGTGGGCTGTATGAGTCGGTGATAATTGTGAGTCACATCTTACAATTCTTGCCAACATCATGGCCCAATCTGATTGACATCTCTCACAATCACATAGGCTACTGACCAACATGAATGCTCTCTAGGGTTTGAAACAGAATTTTGACCACAGACTAATCACACATCTGATCTGTCAGAAACACATCCAACATGTTCCATGTATTGCCTGGTGGGTAGACTTGATGATCAAATTACCCTGTCTAATTTGGAGAAAATAAACCCATCAACCTTCTTCTTCCTTCAAAGACTACTCTAAATTTTTCTTGACAATCACCTTTGTCATCAGACTCCCATCAAAAAGAGCATATGATCTCATCACACTATAAATGGTGTTTTGTTATTTGGCCGTGGAAAACCTCAAGTTGGTGCCGTCATTGAGCCGCGGGAGGAATATGCAGTGGACGTAAATGACCGCCACTATGTGAATATCCATGTAGCATGTTGACGTGAACACACAGAGAGTTTTGAAACAAATCTCAAAGTCTTTTGATTGGATTCAGACTGAGATTGTTGTTGAGCACCCTTTGTGCTTTGTGATTTGTTTAAAGGACTTGCGGAATCCTTTGTTGTCAGAAGGGGTCCACTGACTGTCCACCTCCCAGGTGATAAAGGGAAGATGTGCTTATTGTGGCACCTCTTTGATGGGTTGTTACAGATTCTAAAGAAAGCCTTTTGTGTGTGCACTTCAATGTGCTACAGGAAAATTTACATGGTTGCTCTGCCATTAAGCGCTACATCAACTTAATCTGGTATTTTGTGCTTTCCCACCCAATTCAATTGTTTTTGTGTCCCTCCACTGAGGATTGTTCTCTTTGATAGGCCCACAATTGAAGAAGAAAACAAGCTTGCACAGGCACATGGTAGAATAACTCAAAATTTGATCCTTGTGATTGATCCTTGATCCAGGTCACTTCCTAAGAATTCCAAAGGATTAGTGTCAAATCTTAAAACTCTGCAACTTCTAGTGAAAGAATTTAATTGATGTATCAACAAGGGCCAGAAGATGATACTGTTTTTCAATCACAGCTCTTTGATTCTTTGGGGAAAGCTTCTGAATCCTCAGTCACATTGAGTATCAAGACCATTATTCAAAGTGTTCATAAGTGTGATGTAAAAGTGAATGACAACCTACTTCTTGATCAAGGCTGCAATAGGTTAGTGAGTCTCCTTTTTATTGATAGCAACCATATTAAGGCACTATGAGCTAATTATGTTGATTCATTTACTCAGTGTCCATATCACCTCTATTCAATCAAAGACTTTGCAACTGATCCAGGTCAACACTAACAAACATATCACAATTCCCACAAACATAGTGTATCAATATCCATCAATTGGAAAAATGACCAAATGGCTTGTGGGCATCTTATCTGGAAACAAAGGAGATTGTCATAATAAAGGCAATGGACTTGATCTGTGTATAAAAATCAAAGAAATGATCAAGAAGTATTTACCTCTTCATGTGTAAAATAATTTTGTGATACAATCCATTGTATTTTAATCATTTTGTCCACCAATGTGTGAAGTGTCTTTAAGGTTCAATTATGAGATATCACCCTTCTCACAATTTCAAAACCCCATTGGTGAGGCTTCAAGGAACACTCCAGTGATTGAATGAATCTTCTCTTGACAAAAGATATGTTATGAGTCAAATGGCATAGAGGAGTAAAAATAAAATACCTCAGGCTCAGCATCCATTTCTGATGAGTCCTTAGAGCCTACTTGTGCAAAAAATTCTGAAGAATCATCCTCAAACATTGAATTAGTCTTTCAAGAGAGAAAATAAGTTTTCCTTCTGCTGTCTCATGTAATTGAAAAAATTTTGAACAAATATCAGTAATGATTTTCTAAACAATTGTTCCCTCAACACTTTTGCTCCTACATGATAAGACATTGTCACAAATCTCTTGCAATGATTTGCTTTGACAGAGATACTTTGCCTATGTACATCTGACAACATAACTTTTCCAATGAAGGTTTTGTTTGGTTATGGATGACTTTCATCTTGGTATATGAGCCTGCACCCTCCCTTGAAGATGTTTCAAAGGATTTTCAGGGCAGAACTTCAAGATCTGGGAATAATCAACTTTTGCCAGGTGTTGGTGTATTTCTCTAATGGAATCTTGAAGATTGTTGATTTGTGTCTTGTTCTTATAAGTGGATAAATTGTACCAATTGTTGCAAAGGCTTCAAGAAACAAACAGTGATAGCTGTGCAGGTTTTGGTAACTTCAAAAAAAAGGTAGCTGAGAAGTTGAAAAGGTGTATGTGTCTCTGGAAATTTTGTGGTATCAATACTTTGAACAAGTGCACCTTTACAATCCACTTGCCTCCATCTTTACAAAGAATGCTGCATAAAGCTCCATCCATCAGAAACCAGTCTGTTCATCTCCTTTTAATTGGCTAAGTGGATGATCTGGAGACTAGCTATGAATTGCATAGCAGGATATCTATTTGCTTTGAATACAGCCACATAGAACTCTTCTGATAATTTATGGCTCTCAGTATCATTGCAAACTTCATTCTGCATATCTTCTTCCAAATCTTGAAACCAAGGAGCAAAAGGGCTGGCCAACACGGCCACTATACTATACTATACCAATATAGTACTATACTGGGTATAGCATGGTTTTGACTATACTCTGAAAAGACAGTATAGTATTGTAGTAAATATTCACAACTCCTTACAATCAAAAAGTGTCTTTTGAAATCAAAATTGTCAATATAAAGCAGTCAGCAACCAGACCAAAATACAACATTCAACTAGACTGCCTGGTTTCTCAACTCTTATAACAATTGAAATAATGTAGACCCAGCATTGTGGATGTTAGGGATATTACACAGCAAACAAATTTTTTCCCAATTGCTTTTCTATTGGTTGTTGTTTATGTAAGAATCATTGGCACCAAGGATAAAGGAAAGCTTCAAGGGGTTTCACCCTTGTTGGATAACCAAAACAGATAGAATCAAACTCAATTTCTTCAATCCTTTGTGAGCTTATCTATGGTTACAATCCAACAAGAAAAAAAGGCTGTTATTTCCTTGATTTCAAGTATTTCAATAAAGCCCAAACTATTCCACTTTGAAAATATAGTATATTAAAAAGTAGTCCAATACTATACTTTCAAAGTATAGTACTGTGTCTCAATACTATACTACAGTATCACAATACTGTATAGTATAGTGGCCATGTTGGGCTGACTTGCCACTTTTCATAAAGGGGTATCTCTTGTAGAGTGGTTTAGTCCCATGCACCTTAACCTTGTCCCTGAATAATTGGAATGAGGATGGTTGAGATTTCAGTGGACCAGACACTGTGTCTTAATGGTACTTACTTGTTGAAAAGAGCAACCCAAGTCCCTTCCAGGCAGAAAGGGAACTTGTGTGCACTTGTTGACGGGAAAACACTACACAGACATGGTGAGATGTGCTAGATTCTTTACCATCATACAGAGCTTCCTTAGTTGACAAATAGCTATCCCCTGCTTCCAGCCTGATTACTCCCAGGACTAATCAGTTTGTGTTGAGGACCAGATGTAGGGTTCTTCCATTTTTCACTGTGATTTATACCCATTCCTTGGTTTTGGATGCATTCTTTAGTATCAATTCATTTTTGGTTCCTGGGTGACTTTTCACCTGATTTGGTTCAAGAGACATCATAAGGGAGATCCAAGTCAAATTGAAATTTCCTCTTCTTAGACAGTTATCCTTGAAAATTGAGTGAATGATTGGAGCAATCCCACATTTTGACTTGAGTCATTGCTAAACCAGGATTGGCACTATATTGGAGATATTTGACCAGGCCATTGGTCATGGATGTGACAGCTGTATTTTGACTACTGATAATGTGTGAGTTTTCAGACTCAAAGAATGCCAGAGAATTCTGTTTCTCCAAGCATATATAAATCAAAGAGCCAATAACTTCACAATTGCTTGAGACTATCATCATTTTGGTGATCAAGTAATTAGATGAGAAGATTGATCTAAGTATTGATATAGCATCAACTATCCTGATGTGATAAGAACGGGAATTTTCAGGCTTATCAAAGATCTTAAAGTTTGAATGAAAGGAGATTCATGAAAACTTTCACAGCATGCATTCTACTTGATATGACACTTTCAGAATCAATCTTATGTCTCTGGAACATCCCTGCCATGCAGGATTTGATGAGATGATTACCCCAGACACACATGGTGACAGTATGTGACCTCTATAGAAATTAAGTGCTATGTGATATATCAAAGCAAAGCAAGCTTCCTGGACACATCTTAAATCTACTTCCATCTTTGAAAACTTTTGGCCAAAACTCCTTGTGTGGTTTTTTAAAGTAGAGCACTCAGCTGATAACCAGATAATCAGGTCCTACAAGGGATACATCATTAAGCTCACTTCCAGATAGATTCTGTAGATCCACACCATCATTCAAGGGTCATTTATTCACAACAGAAAGATAGGTAGGTATTATGAGAAACATATATAGTAGTTTAATGGTCCAACTATTGAGAAAGGCCATCAGACCTGATATCCTCAAGAATCTAATGTGTGGTCACAAGTATACCCTAAGTTGCATGTATTGGTGAAATCAATCCATCATGCCTCAAGTACTGATGCACCTGCTCTACATAAGCATTCTCTATAGCTCCAATGAAGTCAGAATACTTGTTTATGTGGTGCGTTTCTGCAGAATTATGACCTTCTCTTCTATTCCAAACCTTCCACAATCCCCAGTACACACTTGATGCAATGTCTGTATTGTAATGGTGATTCAACTTTAACAAGTAGGCTAACAGTGCAACAGAGATTTCATTGTATCCATCAATTTTTTTTACATTGGTAAAATTCATCTGACATGCTCTTTCCAAATCATCTTCTCCCCAGCCTTTGAGAAGTTTCCCAAGGAACTGATTTCCTTCAACAATAACAGAACTAGTTTGACCTTTTTTACTTGCTAGGGGATGAAGAAGCCATATCATACCCAGGAAGGAAGGAAAAACATCATCTTTGATCCTCCTTTCAACTGAAATGAGACTTCCTTTCCAGTTGTATGGCCATTCAACTTTCTTTTTTCTCATGTGATTGCAATGATTTTCAATAAACCCCAGTTGCCAGTTCTTATCCCGTGATTTCTGCAGGACTTCTGTTCCTACTTCTTTAATCATTGCAACCACTCTTTTGTGGCGATTTGAGTCAACAGAAATATTTTCCAGGCGTATCTCTTTTGACAAAAGTCTCTTTGAGTTCTTTGTGATTTCCATATTGGTCTGTGAGCTTGAGTTCTCTCCCTGAAAGAGGCGAGGGGAATTGCAAGGCACTACTTCAAAATCTGGAAACAAATTGGCCCCTGCTAGGTATAGGTGAATCTCTTTTGAGAACTCTTCAAAGCTACCAATTTTTCTCTTATTCTTGTGAATGGAAGCATCATACCAATTATTGCAGAGGCTCCAAATAACACGTAATGATAGTTGCACAGTTCGGGAAGTTTTTAACATGTAGCCCAAAAGCTGAAGAGGGCTATGGATCTCCAAATATTTTGTGATATCAATACTTGGCAAAGCTTCATCTCTCCAGCTCACTTGCTTCCAGTTTTCCAAGAAAACTTTCAAGAAATTCCATCCATCATTTACCAAGTCTTTCATCTGCTGTGGATCCGTTGAGTGAATAATCTGAAGACTAGCTAGAAAATGCATGGCAATGTATCTATTTGTTTTGAACACAGCCCCATATATCTCCCTTGATCTCAAAAGGCTTCCATTATCATGATAAGATTTCACCTGCATATATGCAAGCAATTCCTGAAACCAAGGATCCAGTTTTTCGCCTTGATGTAGATCATTCTTGATGGCTAGCTCCCATCCTATTTCATTCAATTTTGGCATGATATGCCGACTTAGCGGGATCATATGCCAACACTTTCCTATCTTTCTGACTTTTTGATCAGCAAGCAGCACTGATTTTCCATTTATTTTGAAGGTATACTTTCTAATGTGAGCCTGTTCATGTAGTTCATTCGGGTACACATTGATTCTATCTCTGGATGATGAAGGCAGTGATGGTTGCTCCTCCAGCGGATCAGGTAACCCAGATTTGTTTCTGTCGGTCGACACTTTCTTGATTGGATGTGCTGGTGACCCAGATACCCTTGCTTCCTCGTTATCACTAGTGACATCATGAAGAGGATCAGACGGGACGGTGTCCCAGCTCTTATCAATATATATGCCAGCTCCTTGATTCGGGACCGTGGATCCTTCAATTTGATCCACTGCTTTTCGGTGATTGGGTGATTCATTGCCTGATTCAGTCCAAGAGATATCGGGAGGCAGATTCAGGTCAATTGATAATTTTCTCTTCTTTCCTTTTGATCCTTTATTATCAAGGGGAAGATGGGAGAGCTCCTGTATTTCTAGACCGTTTTGATGCGGGAGAAATGACAAAGACGACTGGGGCTCCCTGGTGGGTCCTTGTGCTATGCGAGCTTCATCTTGACTATCAGTAACAACATTGAACGGCTGTGGTGACTTATTGAATTCGGAGATTGAAGAAGTAGTTCTCGTGTCCAAAGAGCTCTCAACGGAAACACATAAAATCAGACTCGTGAAAAGTGCATCAATCAGGTAAAGATAGCGCATCATTCTGAGAAGTGGAGGAAAGTGTAGGAAAGTGTCGGAAACAATTTTGCTCCAACCAGAACAACGCAGCCTCGTGAACATTTTATTTTCAAAGGACGTATCCACAGTTTGGTCTTGGAACTCAAGTTTCTGACAAAACATCACCTCACGAACAGAAATACTACTTCGATGTCTTCAATCTTTGACTCAGACTCTAAAACTTCCCGCAATCGACAATCTGACACACGTATGATCATATCTATGTATTTCATTTTGACTCATGGTTTGAGACATATACAGAAACTAAGCTTAATTAAGCCCCTCGCCTCGCGCGGCCGCGTGGCGAACGCGCTCGTGAGGGGCTTAGTTAAGTCTATATAGAAACCCGCCTTGCGTGGCCATGCTTGATGCCCTCCTAGCTAGACCTACACCACGAACCCCACAAAACGGTGTTTTGACCGGGGGTTGACTCCGGTTAGTCATCCGATTTTCTTTGCTGGGGAACAACGTTGGCAAAACGACCACAGTAAACTCTTATCAAGCCCCGTTGTATGTCAGTTTTCGATGGATCCCACTAAGATAAGAACAGACCAGCACATAAGCAGTCACTCAGTCCTGGACCTTAAAGGAAACTTCAAGTTCTCAAAGTCATCTCCCAAGCTCAGCTGCTTTCCATCCACTTTCCGCAACCTCGAATGTCTGTAGAGACTATTGCAGCTTCCGGAGTAGATATTGGAGCCCCACTTATGAAATGTTATGAGTTTCAACATACTACCTCCCAGTTGATGTTTTAGATATGTCATCAAATTTTCAAAAATATGCCAATGATCCAAGGACCCCAGGGCCACACCAACCCATTTGAAACGTGTTGATAAAGTCTAAGACATATATTTTAGTCGCGTAACAAGTTTATTGCAAATGTTCTTAGATTGCTTAATCACTCAATACCCACACAGATACCTACAAAACTCATTACCAAAGATACTTGGATGAAATAATTTATGGACTTACATACTACTTTAAGCCTTAACCAGACTATCCTCAAAATACTGAAACTGAATCCTGTAGCAGCCAACTTATAATTGAAATGTAATACTTGCATATGTTGTAGGCCGGCGTAGGAGGTGATTCTCGCAGTCGTCAAGCAGGTGGCCCAACTATGCGGTTAGATTGCAGTCTGACGATCAAGAGTAACGCGGAATACAAAAAGTCTAGTGAGTAAAGGTTGGGGTGTGTGCGGGCATGTTAGCGGATGCGCGCGCAGTACTGTGCTCTCCCGTGTTTCCAGGATGCGAGAGAAAAACCCAACTGTTCAGACTTGAGATACCAAGCATGTGTTGAGACACAGAACTTTTGCTTAGCTTATTTAACATTCACCAATCTCAATGATCTGATTGCATGCATGCTCTTAAGTCAGCTGAAGAAACTCTGATGCCTGATATTTTGTTGTTGCCACCAAGATTTTTGTTTGTTTCTACTTGGGGTTCATTGATCCTCCCTAGTTCCTCTAGTTGGTTAGACCGCACGAGCTCCAGGACAAGGTATGAGAACCCTATTTGTCTGCTTACATCTCTAGAGCATTGATCATTGCAGTGATGGTTGTCTATCTTCTCACTGGCTTTCAAGAGGACCTGTGTTTGTGCAAACCCATTCTTTATCTTCCTTCTTGATGGAAATGGACTAGATTGACGTGGTTCGAAATCCACCCTACTTCGCATTTGTTGATGGAACATATAGGATTACATTTGATCAATTGTTGGGACAGCAAAATAAGATTACATTTGAATTGCTCATTACTCAAGATTTTCAAAGAAAGTTGTTGTTGTGAGATGATGATATCAGTAAATGAAGACCACGGATGAATGATGTTAGCCCCAAGCCGCTGTAGAACTAATCTAACCAAATTCATTGGATGAAAAGCAAAACAAATGAAAATAGAATAAATGATTAGTCTGATTTTGGATTTTTGAGATTCCAAAGCATGGATTAAAAACAAAAACCCAAACCTGTAGTTCACAATCAAATGTCCATCAGTAGAGAAACATTTAAATAAGTTAACTACTGTATCATCAGGTGCAGGAGAAAAGGAAGAGTTGATGTAAAGAAACTTTGAGATCAAAAAAAGCATCCGAAAGATTGAGATGTTAGTTATGTTGAATTGATGAACCTGAAAATCACAATAGGCAAAGGAACTAACGACCGAATCTGAAGGTTTGAGGCCTAACTCTTTACGTAAGAAAGCGATGACCGTCTGAAACCTATTGGAGGCTGTGATCTTATAGAAATTTTGCTTCATGATCGGTGCAGCCCCGGTTGCTTTGAAGCGTACGACGACTAATTATGATACCCAAAGTAAAACAAAGAATCGATTAGTTTTTGAAGTCTGAAAAATAAGAAATCGAGCGAACGAGAATGATGAATTGAATACCTTTTGATAGGTCCCTTTTTTTGTAATCATCTAAAGCTTTGGTTGCTTCAACTATGATTGGATCATCAGTAGGATAAGTTGTAGATGCCATTTGGCATTCGATTGACTTGAATGGTGATGAATGAAAGGGATGAGAATGAAGAATGGTAAAGAGTGGTATGTACATACAATTCAGCCTAAAGAGTGGTGAGAAGTGAGACTTAATCTTAAGATGGTTTTGGACTGTAGTTTATGTCTTAAGCTGAGTGTTTTTGATTTAAATTCAGTTGAGCTTTTACACCTTAGCTGTATGTATTGTACTCTGGCACATTCATCCTTCATTATTCATCATTCATCATTCATCATTCAACACAGGTTGATTGGTATTTTAGGTAAACTACGAATCAGATCATCATCATCAGATCATCAGATAGAAATAGCTGGTAGCATACATCCCAAAACTAATCATCAAATTGCACTCAAACCAAACTCAAGATGATGGCTGAACCTCAACATATGAACGTACCACCTTTCGATCCAAGTCTGATTCATCATGCTGGTTTAGCTAACTTACATCCATTAGCAGTTTAGTACTTATCTTCATTCGATCATCACTTACTTATCATTCCTCTCATTTACTGATTCACATCTCATTTTCATTCAGATTCTCATTGATGAACTCAAATCAGATGATGTAGCTTCTAGACTTACATCTATTCATCGCTTAACAACTATCGCCTTGGCCCTTGGTCCTCAACGAACACGTGAAGAATTATTGCCTTTTATTCATGAAGGTCTAGATGATGAAGAGTTGAGTTCGATTGTTTTAATTGTTCCTTTAAACTCACTATAACTAAACTAATTTTCCTTTTGTCACTTTCCCGATCTTCAGTGAAGTATTGCTTGCCGTCGCTGGAGAGCTTAACGCAGCCTTTGTCGAATACCTTGGCGGACCAGACTATGCTCATCTCTTATTAGTGCCCTTGGAAAACCTGGCATCAGTCGAAGAAACTTTGGTTCGGGATAAAGTAGAGTATCCATTCATCTGATCGTATCTTCTCACCTATCATCCATCAGCTTTACTGACATGGAATCCAATTCTTCTTCCTGGACTTCCTTTAGGCTGCCGAATCGGCTACACAAGTTGCCGGTGTACTGTCTCCAGCACAGATCGAGGAATTCTATGTACCCGCTATGAAAAGGCTAAGTGTAGCCGAATGGTTCACCAGTCGATCAGTAAATCCCCTTCTATTCCAAACTTGTTCCTTTTTCCCATTACTCATAGACCTGAATCGACTTTCTTTGCCATGAAACCAGACTGCTACAGCTCTTTATGCACCTGCCTACCAGAAAGCCACAGACGCTACTAAAGATGAGATGCGCCGGATGTACGCGGCTCTCTGTACTGATGAAACACCTATGGTCAGGCGAGCAGCTGCTAAAGAGCTTGGGGTAAGTGACAAATCCTCCCTCTTTCTTCCCTCGTCCATTGCATTCTCGATGATCGCCACCCTTTAGACCCATTTGCTATTTTACTGAACCTATGATTTATATCCTTGAACCCCTCTCAACCAAACCACTGTGTTGCATCTGACCACAAATTTCATTTTGGGATACTTCAATTCCAGCCCTTTGCCAAGGTTTTACCGCAGAACTACCTCGTCTCAGATGCGATTCCCGTCTTTCGAAAACTAGCAGCTGACGATCAAGATTCCGTCCGACTGTTAACGGTGGATGCCTTGATCGCAATCGCATGCTCATTACCAGACAAGGCAATCTGCAAACAACAACTCGGGCCGACCATGAAAGCTATGGTTAGCGACAAGAGTTGGAGAGTACGGTATATGATCGCGGATCACTTTGTACAACTCGCAGAAGGTGCTGGCGAGGATGTCATCCGGGAGGAACTCGTTGGCGCCTTTGTACATCTCTTGAAAGATAATGAGGCAGAGGTGCGCACTGCAGCTGCGGGACAGATACCTGGTGAGGCATATTATTTGACTTGTGCATCTTATGCAGCCCTGGATGAGTGCACTTGCGCTTACGTTCCTGTGTGCTGATGCGATTTGACATTGCAGGATTTTGTAAACTCATTGACCGAGAGGTTATTCTATCTCGAATCTTGATCTGTGTACGAGAGCTTGCGTCAGATACATCACAATATGTCCGTGCTGCCTTGGCAAATCAAGTAGCTGGACTCGCCCCACTTTTGGGCAAAGAAGCGACGACTGAACAACTTCTTCCACTCTTTCTTCAACTTTTGAAAGACGATTTTGCCGATGTTAGACTGAATATAATTTCAAAGATTGAACAGGTTAATGATGGTGGGTACCTTTTTCTTTTCAATCTTGAAATGTTGAGGCAAGCTCTTCTTCGCTCATCCCATTGACTGACTTGACTAACTTTCGTCAGTGATTGGAATCGAGCTCCTGTCTCAGGCTCTCCTGCCTGCCATCATGGAGCTATCTGAAGACAAACAGTGGAGAGTCCGACAGGCGATCATTGAATACATTCCATTATTAGCTACTCAACTGGGAGTCTCATTCTTTGATGAGCAATTGGCAGAATTATGTATGAGCTGGCTAAATGATGCGGTCTATAGCATCCGAGAATCAGCAACTATCAATTTGAAGAAACTGACGGAAGTCTTTGGTGTCGAATGGGCCAAGACGGCTATACTTCCAAAAGTCTTAGCGATGGCTAACGATTCAAATTATTTACATCGAATGACGACGATCTTTGCTATCCGCGTCAGTTTTGAATCCCGTTTCTTCGTTCTTTGGCATTGTGACTGAAGTTCTGTCGGTTGATGTTTTTTTCTAGACCATGGCACCAGCATTAGATGTAGAAGTGATCAAAGGACCGATTCTAGACACAGTGATTGGATTGGTATCCGATCCGATTCCCAACATTCGATTCAATGTAGCCAAAGCCTTCCAAACGCTTGCTACGACGATTGCAGGACAACCAGGTGGTAAAGAAGTAGCAGGCGAACGAATCTTACCAAGCTTAGCTAAGTTGAGAGAAGATAGTGATGCGGATGTGAGATTCTTTGCGGAAGAGGCGATGAGTGAAACGGCGGCTGTTGCGTCGGGTGAACAAGCTGGGGCTAGAGATACGTTGATGAAATCATGAATGTTAATTTTGAACACCATTTGGTCTTTGGAAGAAAAAAAGTAGAAGTGATTGAAGGAGTTTTTTTTTCATGTAATGTGATGAATTGTGTTTCTTTCTTTTTGATCAAGTTCTTTTACGTGCGTG
>KZ122295.1:0-13434 GCA_002157025.1 Melampsora abietis-canadensis | reverse complement strand
TTGGTCTCTTCTGTTTCAGAAAGAGTATCTTTCTTCCCTTCTCCTGTCCTCTTAATGATCCAACTGCATACAAATCTGTGATGGCTATCTTTATACTTGCTTCTAATCTGCGGTTTCCCACTACAAGCTAGACAACCCAAGAAGATCAAAAAACATGATGAACGTCAGATAAGGTTCTTTTTATGAATTGTTTGCTTTGAATCTTTCAAAAGAGCAAAGGTCTTGGGTGGCTTTGCTGCCCCTCAGTCTCTCCTGTTTCAGAAAGGGTACCTTTCTTCCCTTCTCCCCTCCTCCTGATGATCCTACTGCATACAAATTGGTGATGGCTATCTTTATACCTGCTTCTAATCTGTGGTTTCCCACTACAAATATCAACATATTGTCAAAAGAACAAAAAAGATGATCAATAATTAAGCTATCTGACATATGACAACTGATAAAAAATATAGAGGATTCATTCAATTTTGAAACAAAGTTCTTCTGGTCATCTTGGACTTGGAGCTTGTGGGTCAATTCTCTCTGTGCCACATCCCTTCAGATGCTGATGGGACCCCAAGTAAGCTGACTACTGCAAAAAAGAATAATGAATGTGAATCACCCAGACTTGTAGACATTCAGTTTCTGTTATTTGATTTTTCTCTGTGATCTAGAGTTATTGGAGTCTTCAGGTGGAATGAGTGTGCCTAGAACAACTGGTGTAAATTCTTCGGATAGAGGTGGATGAGCTGTCTTTGGTTTTTTTGAGGAAGGTTCTTTCATTTGTCATCCTCTTTTAGTTTGGCAGCCCTGAAAATCATCAGGCTTTTCCAATTTTGAAAGTCTACCCTAGATTCCTTGAGATGCAGATATGTGGTAATGAGTTTGGTTGAATCTAGCTTCTATTCAGCATCATGAAGACAAGCATTCAAAAAATGATTGAGTTGTAAGGCTGTTTGGTAAGCTCTAACAAACAGAAGGAATTCTTGAAAGAGTGCTTTGGTGGCTATCAATGGCAGTTCATCTTCTTTATGAGGTTGATGCCTTTTTGACTTTGTTGGAAGAACAAAATCCCAATTTAAGATACTCAAGGAAATGTAACTCTTTGAAGGATGAACGGATTGACTCCTGTTAGAGTCTTTTTCTTGCTGAGCAAAGAGTCTGATCCTAGTTTCTTTCAAATTCCAACACTCCCAGAGGTCAGATCTTGCATTTTTGGCCAGGAGCAGATTCCCATATCCTAAGCTCATGTCTTACTTCCAGTTCAACATATCTATAATATAAAGTCACAGCACTTGACAACAAAGCAGTGTTGTGTACATCATGGAAGTCCCCAATATGTCATCAGCATACAGTAGACTCTGAGAAAAGCAATATGTGTCAAAACCAATACTCTCAAAAATCCAATACTTTTTGGGCCAAATATTTTTTATTTGCAGTAAATGTGGTTGAAAAAAAAATCAACCTGTCAAGCCCAATGAGCAATACTTTTCTTTGGTATCTGAGGTTCATTCCCAATGATTTAGGGGGTTTTGTGACCTGTGGTTTTTGTATTTTTGGCCTTTGTTGAGGAATACTACAATTTTTTCTATTGCAGGACCTTTGACTTGCATTCATAATGATAGTTTTGGTATCATACTTCCCAAGAACCTCTCTAGATACAATATCTCTCACATTGAGAAAGAATTTTCAGTCTTGAAATCTCAGAATGATGCTTGCTTAAAACCTTTGAAAGAATTGCTGAGCTCAGGAAAGAAACTCACCTAAGCTAAAGAACGGTTCATGAATCAGACATCTAACCTTTTTGATGAGTCAAGGTTGCGCAAGTGCATCAAGGAAATTGGGGATGTTGCTTGTGCTGCCATTCACATATTTCTTTGTCATAATTCAGATGGAAAAGTGTTATGCCAATGTAGTTTTCTTGTGCTTACATCATTAATCTATGATGTCATGATTTGGGTTCTCTTATAAAGGTTCTTTACATTCATCATTGTAACCTTTTCTCTTCATCAAACTCAAATCTTTTTCTTTTAACAATCTTTGTTGCTCAGATTGTTCTTTCTTTGGATCGAGTGTGTCAGCTTCATTAGAAAGCCTATAAACCTGAATGTCACAGGTGTAAGTTGTTATAGTTGTTATTGTTTTACTTAGTGGACTAAGCAATTGAACTCAAATCTTTTTCTTTTAGGAATCTTTGTTCCTCAGATTCTTCTTTCTTTTGATCAATTTTGTTAGCCTTATAACAAAGCTAATAAACCTGAAAGTCACAGGTATTGTTCTTTCTTTCAATCAAGTGTGTTAGCTTTATGAGAAAGCCAATCAACCTAAATGTCACAGGTTTTCCATTTCATTGGTTATGAGCCCGTGTCTCCAAAGGTTTGCTGATAAAACCTTTGGATATCTGTCACTTGAACTTTATTGCACAGGATAACAACAAGGGGTCATGAATATTTAGTGTGGAATGAAGAAGGATCAAACAATGAGAGTCATGTTTGGGTACCTCAATGGGATACTTCTAAAGGGTTAGATGTCTTGTTACAGGCTTATCATGAGCTTCATTTGGAGGAAGTAGCACCTAATTGGGGTAGTAGGAGTATTGCGTCAAGACTGGATGTTGGTTATGCAGCTAGGGAGTTTTTGGGAAGCTTAATGAAGGGTATATGGTGGATTTCCTCTGTGGTGGAAATTTGAGACATACTTAGTAATCATGGTGATGAGTGATTGATCATTGTTACCTCTTTTGTTTGGAGTTTTTGGTTATGTTTTATACACCTTTCACATGTCATTTTATGGTGACATCACATAGCTTTTTATTGAATTTTTTTTACTTAAAAGAGACTCAGAATTCTCATGTTCCCTTGCTTTTCCATTTCAAATAAATTTGTTTCTGTTTTGTTAGGAGTACATAGTAATACAACAAAAATCTTTTTGTTGTTCTCTAAAAAGAAAACAAAGACTAGTTTCACTATCTTATATCTGAAATTCTTTTAGTTAAAGATTTCCTATCCTTGAACTTAGTTAGCTCCGGATAGTATAAGGCTATTCACTACACTTTATATCATAGCTCTGAAGGTATCAATCACCCCCCAGCTCATCTGGGAAGAGTACCTCCCCCAGATGTGAATTTTAGGAACATGTTCTTTGTGCTTTTTTGCGCCGCCCCAATGACATGAGCGCAGGCGCCTGGCGCTCTGCGGACCAAAGACTTAGTTGAGTACTTAGGGCTTCCATAGATTTGAACACTTGGAGAGGCTTNCCCGTCACTGTGGGACCGCAGGTGGCCGCAATCGCAAGGGACTAGGGATATGACCTGGTCCTGGCTCCACCTCGCTGAGTGTGCCCAAGGGTTCCCCAGGCAATAGCGGGGCCAAGCTTTGGGCCTCAGCCCTAACCTGCAATAGATACAGAAGCCCTGCTCCAGGGCCACCCAGAGCTGGGGCTGTTGCCATAATACAGGTCAAACAAAGGGTGAAGGGCATGTAAAGTTGTTTCTTTGTTTCCTCATTTGCTAGTTTTCTTTCTTTACACTTGTTTTTTTTCCTTTCCAATATCTTTTGGTTGTTTGCTTGATCAATTTGTGTTGTTGAGCGTACTTTCCGAGCCAACAATCTAGCTCAAAATGGGCTTCCCCGAGCCAGGGCCTGCCCGTGGCCACCCGACAACTCTTCTGAGAACCCCAGGGCCATGGATAGATCTGACCCGGCCCCGTAGTCCGCCTTGTTTCTCCAGGGCCGGGTCATATCTTCACGAGGGACTTTCTTGAGTTGATCATGCACACAGTCAAACCTTACCCAGCATTAGAGATGTCTATCCCAAGCCTCGCTGATTCTACTCCCTTGGTCTCCTCTTTAGAAAAAGGTGAGTGTAATCTTACCCATATCTCGGAATGCCGAGTCCAGTGTATACACACTTAAAGTCGTAAAATACTGGTGACTACCACTATGACGTCATTTTTAAGACGAACAGATTTCTGAAGCTCCTGCTTCCCTTTCCCAACGGCCTTTGACTGATGATTCATTCCTTACGTTTGATGAATGTATCCTGTTCTCTTTCATTCACGTCGAAAGAATCGTCCACGTCATCAGAACCGAGTTATCCTCTCACTTCGCTTAGTAGGGAAACTTATCTTACCCCTCAAAAAAAGAAAGTTACCGCATTCCAAGTTGAGTAAAGTTTGTGATAAATATCTTCCATGATCGATTGATTTATTGAAAGCTCCGTTGATCTGGGTCTGGTTTACGCATACATAGTGGAAAGTATACGATTTAGCTATACGTATACCGCTAGGAAAAGTGACTACTTATGGAATTCTCGCCCAATTACTCACTTCGAATTCTTCTGGTGTAAAGAGGGGAGGTGCTCAAGCTGTGTTTGTCATCTTTCTTTCAAAAAATCCAGAATTTTCGTAACAATATATTCTCATGTATGATTGTTTCTTTTTTTCTTACATCCAGGGGGAATGCTCTTCGATCAAATCCTTTTGCTCCATTCGTACCCTGTCATCGCGTCATCAATGCTGATCTTTACATAGGAGGGTAAGTTTAACATCAGAAAAGAAACACGGAAACTGTTTCCGTACTTGACATTTCGAATGGCCTTTTTGTTAGTTTTTTCGGTGATTATGGAGTACCTACAACTGATCCAAGTCCAAGTTCAATCCCAAAAAAGAAACGAGGAGTGAAGCAAAAAAGTACCACAAATCATGTTTATCGAAAAATCGAACTTTTAAAATCTGAAGGGATTCGTGTTGGAAGTGATGGGACACTTTTAGGGATCACTACTGATGATCTATGGCGCGGTTGAATAAATCAATCAATCTGTAATAATAATTTCTTTCTTCTTTTCCCTCAGATCATCTGATATTATGTACCATGCTCCTACGATGCCTCATGACTTACAAAGATAAGCTCCGCCCCTCTCAAAACTGAGCGGCTTTTACACACTCCCAACAGGACTGGTAAGAACGCAGCCTCTTGCTCCCATGTCTCGTCGCGATCGAAGTGTTACAGACGTGTCTCGTAGAAGACAGAAATATCCCAGTGAAAGTCACTCTACACGTGAGGAGCCGCAGGCGAGAACAAAGCGATCGTCCACNTTTTGTATAATCTTATTCCCTCGATCGAATTGTGGCCACACGCGTCCTTGCGCCTCCTTTCTTTCACTTCTTTATATACCTCCTTCCCAATTCTCATCTTGCCACCATGCTTTCTTATGACTATTTCAGAGAAATTTGATGCCTGTACATTGGGAGAGTCTTCATTCTAAATAATTTCGTGAGCTTAACGAAGCCCCTCACGAGCGCGTTCACCGCGTTCGAGGGCGCGACGAACGCGCTCGTGAGGGGCTTTGTTAAGCTTAATACTTTTGTCAACTCTTGATGGACGGAGTGATCTGATCAAGCGTATTGGATATGAACTAAGTTCTCTCGGAGAACGGATAGCCAATACAATATGTCCACCCCGGTCGCGCATGGTCAGCGAGGGCAAGTTTCGCTCTTGCGGCAATATGAGTGCACAGTGTTCCCTCGCTGTTTGCAAACCTCCAATTACCATCCAAACAAAGAAAGCTACTCAACCGATGGCTCCCTTGGTTATCTTGTTGGAGTACATTTATGATTTAATCCATAGTGTTTCGACGCGCTATGCAGGTGAAGTTATGTAATGCATCATAGTAGTTTTGAGGTCCAGATGACACAAATCTGTGATGATTCCTGAGATGGATATTGAATTTGGACATTGTAGTTTAGTAGTCTCTCGGTACAATTTAGAGGCAAATCCTCCTCCCGTGAAGACTGGTAGGCGACGTGTTGCTAAAGTGCAGGTTTTGCCCTCGACCTGACTTCATTGGACGACCTACGTCCAATGAGGTCGAGTGCTAAACTTACTCGCTCGAGGCGAGCGTGGGACTTTGTTGTTCAGTTCATTGACATCGCTCGATCATATTGCTTTAGCGGGATTGATTAACAAACTCTACGGAAGTAGAACACCAATGAATGTGCCTGAGGGGCTTACCAGGGCTTACCGCAGAATCGCAATTTTTGGCGGAGGACTTTCAAGGATTAAGTCTCCTTATGTCCTTTTTCCACCTTCCTCTCAACACCTCTTGACAAAAAGTTTCAGATTTCTTGTATTTTGTTCTTTACATCTTTCTACATATTTTGGTACCCCATATGCTGGTTGAAACTGAAAGGATGCAGTGTTCTTTCGTGATGTAATATTGGTATTTTGTGTGCCTCCGATGAAATTTGGAGGCATATACAGACGGCTTAGGCGATCTTAGGCCATTACAACAGCACATAAGGCTCATCTTTACAAAGCTCTCAAGTTGCTCAGAGTGGTCTGTTTGCATTAAAAGTGGTACTAAAATATGTACAAAGATCAGGAGAACAACATTCGAGAGATCTGAGAGTTGTTGTGGAGAGGTGTTGAGGAGAAGTTGAAAAAAGGACATAAGGAGACTTAATCCCTGGAAGTCCTCCGCCAAAATTTGCGAGTCTGCGGTAAGCCCCTCTTCGAGGGCGCGGCGAACGCGCTCGTGAGGGGCTTAGTTAAGCTTAATGTGCCTGGCTGATCGCGACTGAAAGCCACTGACAGCGCAAGAACGATCTGGTATAAAAGGAGCGCTCTCGCTATCAGATGAGCCCAGAGGACGTACAATCCATCTTCGTCACTTATTTATCTTCCAAGTCCATCAGTCACCCACATCCATTTATCAACTTTTTTTCTCGTCTAATCTTTCAAGATGTTGTTCATCAAACTCGCTCTTCTGTACACCGCTGCGCTCGTCCAATCCCAATCCTACAATGATCAAAGTACCACTTTATAGTAAGTGACTTTGTGTAGTCCATAGTCTTAATCTTTTCAAAATCAGATCGTAACATTTTTTTACCAAACTCAGTATCACCGAACCTGCTTGCGACTCTTACAAATGCGAAATCCAAAAAGGCACCGGCGACAAGATAAAGATCAACTGGTTAAACGTCCGTGAAAGATGTCTTTTGTTTTTGTGTGATGCAGTTGTTTCTTTCGTCTTCAACTAAGCATGATGCTGGGTTTCATTTCAATAGCCACCATCCGGAAATGTAATGATTGCTTTGGAAGGTACCAGTAATGAACCTACCTATACGCTTGCCAAAAGTGTCCCTGGTATTTCAAGTGGTTGTTATAAAGGTGATAATGGCCAACGTCCTTGTGGTCAATTTACCACCACTCTCTCGAATAAAATTCGCTCTGGAAAATGTATAACAACATTCCTTCTCGTGATTGATCTTATGTGTTGCTTTTGGATGCTGTTTAGAACTGATTCATTTAATAATGATTCTTAGATTCGGTGGCGGTACATTCTCTTGATCACCCTGACAAGGTCGGATACACTGATATAGTCAAAATCATCAATCATCGTAAGATGTAGGGATCAGTCTTACCTATCAAACAAGAGTGAAGTCTTCCTTGGAGATATGATTGTCTGAGACTTTTCGATTGAGATCCGTTTCGATTTCTTCCAAATATCTTTTTACTTATCTAACTTGATTGCCATATTTTTCATCATGGCGCATTGTTAAGGGCCTACCTTCTGCTTCAAATTATCTCAATGAATCGGGAGGCAAAGATCTAGTGCTCGCTCAATGTAACTTGAGACAAGCTTCCACTTCTTGTAGGATAGAAATTTCATTGTGGCTCACTTGTATTGGACGATAAAAGGTCTGTTTATGAGATGAGAGGCAATAGAGACATATACAGGTTATAGAACGACTTTTCACTAGCTTCAAAATGATGAGAAGGTACATATATCCTCTAATCCGATGACTACATATAGTCATTTCATTGGAGGAACAACCATGGCTGAAGAAGATCTGGACAAATCTTTTGATTGTGCTCACTCCACATTTTTGTGATTCCCGCGATTGTTCATCTGAAAATTGATTGCAGTTCTAGTGCATCAATTGATACCTCCCATAACAAGCTCATCGCTATATTGCTTTCTCTCCGAGGTACCCTGTCTTACATTGAAAAAGTACCTTACTTAGATGCGCTTCCAGACTTTCACATAGAATTCCTCCACATGGCCTGTCAATGTCATCAGGACGCCTGCTGAGAAGGATCAGGAATTGACAAAAAAATCATCTGACATCAGTCATCTCGAAAGTTAGGGTTCTAATCACCTTGCCAGTTCATAGTACATATGAGCTTGCCACTCGACTGCTCTGAACTCTTGATCATTTTGGGCCGGGAGGTAAGCCGACCTTCTACATATCCGATGCTTTGGAGGTATTCCCGCCATCAAAGATGAGGGTATCGTTGAATACACAAATGCCTCTGGAAGTCGATCGCATTCGAGGAAGCTCCAAGCCGTAGAACTTTCATATGTAGCAGACGAATGATATACATAGTTTCCTGCCATTCTGCTGTGATATTCGTTCCATGATAATACATGATCAGGCAAACATCCTTCGGAGGATTCTTCAACTGGCCTTCACCAATTGTAGGTTACACGATTAGTCTTAGATGATGTCCACTTGTTTCCCGGGGACCGGTGCGTCATCAAAGTTTCACTATCTTGAGTGACTCTCGACCCTTCTCGACTATTATTGAGGCTTCTTGCTGAGCTTGATGGCTCATAAAGAGAAGGTACTTATATAGTCTATGACTCGGACAAACAAGATCAGTTCATCCGTCATATCACCCCAATTCATCCCCGAAGTTGCAGCGTAGAAGCCTGTAATACGTTGCCCAGCCCTTCAAGGTATGTTTTCTCCATTTCCGTTGAGGGTTTATATCCGGTTGTATGTTTTGGCAACTGCGATTCACTTACTTCGACACTATTTCTCGCCATAAACTCGAAACTACCTTCGAGGTCCGGTTGTACAAGGAAGAGTATGATGCACAGCTCATCATGAGTCTGGCAAGATTGTAGTGGATTCACCGATATTGACCTTCAAATTGGGTCGATTCAGACCAAGCGGTTGTCCGCGTAAGAAAACTCATTTGTAGGTCGAGTCCCCGTGCATCATTCACATCCTCCGCTCTGGTCTCAATCCACATCAATCTGAACGGTCTGGATGCTACGCTTTCGGTCACGATTTCATCAACCTTTGCGCCTCAGTAGCTTCAGTCCTTAGGTTCGTTCACCGTCCATTTTGATCTAATTTCTTCAGGTTTCACAGTCCGGTTCCGATTGATAGATCCTGCTTCCAGAAACGTAGAGCACAGATACGGCATACGACATCGCGGGCCATAGGTTCTCATAAGGTGCATCGCGTGAGCTGACTTGGTGATCTGAGCTGCAATGCTGGTACGCTATCACGATTCTACTTTCCAGGGAGCGGGCTCGACTTGACTCAAATCAATCATTACAAGGGCTCTTCCCTCATTCCTTTTAGTATTGTCCCTCTCACTCCTTAGACCTTTGCTCGACCCTTCTACGTAGAAGTTGTACATTCTTGTGACTCTTAAATTTTACAAAGCGGACTTTTACTTAGCTTGATAATCGCGGCTTTGTAACAGTCTTCTAATTGGATCACGGCTTTTCGCTCACCCTCGAGAACCTAACTCAACTTCCTCTTCATTCAAATCGGCTCAGGCTGTGGTACCCATGGATTTAACTGGAGCTCATTGTCCCGAGAACTTCACTCCGGCAGAGGGCAGTAGCGCATCCTCGAAAAGGGAGGTTAAAGGTGCGCGAAGAGTCAGAAACGCTTGCTTGCAATGTCGCGAAAGGAAAATACGCTGTTCGCGGACTTACCCTTGTTAGTATTGGCTTTGAGTCTGGCTACGTCGTTTTCTCATGATTCTTCTATTACTCAACTAACATATCTGTCATATTCATATTACTTCAGGTAAAGGATGTATCTCAAGGGGCGACGGAGATGCCTGCGATTGGCAAGGTGGTTTTCCTAGGTGAACGTCTTTCATTTTGATCTTCGTGTTGGATACCATGTGTGATTTTTTCTAACAAACTTGATCTACACAAAACATTGTCGATGTCTTGTCTTGCGTTTGCGAAATAGTGGTGACATCCCCGTTCAGCAACAGCGCGTTGCAAAACAAAGACGAGAATTTGATGAACTCTACGGCAGGATCATTGAAATCAAGAGTCTTATGTCTAACCTGATGCGACAAGATCCAACCCTGAAAAATCGTATCGTAGGATGGACTCAGCTTCATCCAGAGTTGAATGACATGTGGCAAGACTTCCTGTATCCGAACCCTTTCTCACAACCTCAGCAACATCCAGGCTATTTCGGATCAGATCTCTTAAATTGGGCCTTCCCGTCGCTCTATCCCCCGGATTCGGCAGCCAGCTTTGAGAGTTGCGCGAGTAGTGCCACAACTTCATCCACTTTTTACTCTCTAGGGAACGCGTGCTCTGCATCTTCTCATTCACCTCGGACGGCCGGCTCTTTTCTTACCGAACCTGAAGCTACATCTCCTGTTCCATTTCTGAAACCATGCAAAACGAGTGGCTACAAGTCTTGGCAGTCCTTACGAGAAGCACCTTCCTCCTATCAACCTGTTTGTACAAGTGAGGAATTCAACCACGAACCTCATTCGCAACAGAACGCTCCTGCACATCACGCTCTACATAATTTCTCTCAATTTCAATTCTCACCTCAATTCCATCCATCAAGCTATCTCGGTCAACCGAGATTCGAGTTAGCCAAAGAGCCTCTCAACGTTGATGATACAGGTCTCATGAGTAGTATTCGATCTATGGCCAATGTACATCCAGGACCCAACACATCAAATCCATTCGGCACGACGATGCCCAATCAACGACAAAGTTTCGATGTAACAGGAAACTTTCAAGGGAGCTTTTACGGGAGTCGTCCGACGCATAGAAGTCTTGAAATGGTCTTACCTTCTCAAGAAAATCCTCTGACACCACGTAACGTGAATTGGCTAGCAGACACTAAT
Source organism: Melampsora abietis-canadensis (assembly GCA_002157025.1). NCBI lineage: Eukaryota > Fungi > Basidiomycota > Pucciniomycetes > Pucciniales > Melampsoraceae > Melampsora > Melampsora abietis-canadensis. Next base: position 2,545 of record KZ122295.1, on the reverse strand, counting down.
CAACGCTCAAATTCAGCGCCAATGGCAATGGAACTGGAGATTGGTATGTTGTCCTTTGGTCAAGATTGTGGTGTAGGTGCTGAAAATTTTCAGATTCGTAAGTATATCTTGTCGAATCTTGAATCAGAATTACATAATATCCTCGTAAATATATTCTGAATCTATATTGATGTTTTCTTCATGTGAAATTTTGTTTTTGCTGTCAGATCAAACCCAACCGCAAGCTTATTGTCCAGAACCTGAATTACAATGGAATTGACCTCGGTGATCACGGAAAAAATCTAAATCAATCTGGACATTAATTCTCATCTTTGTGATCCTACGGAACTGTTTGAAAAGAGTTTTCAGGGTACCATTTCAAATTATAGACCAATTTGTTTTGTAGCACGAGTCATTTATTCTATCATTCAACTTTTTTTTCAGTTTTATCTATCATGGATTTGGAGTACACATGATAAACATTTTCTCTTTCTAATCATTTTGGGAGTAAGTTTCTTTGAAGTCATGGACATCAAAACCTCTTTATTCTATTTTCCTCCGGCTGAAATATTTAAGGAGATTAGCAAGCTTGTAGTGATCATTTATTTTTATTGCCTGTTGTACCTCTATTCTTATAATATCTTCGCATAACAAACATCAGTCATTCTCTTCCCAATGTTAGTGTAAGCAATAGATTGTATGTTTATTATTCTGAGATCTTATAAACAAAGGTTGTGTGAGGTATTGGTAACCTTGCTCATCATAGGTCACTGTCAAATTATATTGGATAATTCTTTCTTCTCTTTGCATTGCAGAGAGAAGCTGGTGAGGCTTTGGGGGGGCAATCCATACTTTCTGATCTGGTTGTGGCAAATGTGTTTTTCCATAGGATACTTATATATGTCCTTTCAAACCATCACAATTCTTTGCAAAATTATGTAAGAAATTGCCTTCCCACCATCCCTACACCATAAAATTTGGTTCCCCTCAGTGCCGGTGATCAAAAAGCTCATGGTTATAGTAGATGTAGGCCTTGAGAGTTTGTGTACACCAAAATATCTGGCATACTTCTGATTAGCTTAACAAAGCCCTCTCTACGCGACCGCGTCTGGACTCTTGCAGGCTTATGACTAATTGTCCCTTCCTATTGTTTGTTGTGCTCGCCGCTCTACTAAGTTATCTGGCTTGTATGGTTTTTGTCTAGTACACTTGTACCGTAAGCTCAGCCATATGCGACTTCACTTATCTAAGTCCAAGTCCAACCCAAGCTAAAGAGCTGTCATAAAGTGATCTAAGGGTGTTCAGGAAGAGGCCCAGATCTTTAGGCTTGTAATGATATGCCAGAGGATGTGGAATTGCCTTCCATCCATCAGGCCTGTTTGGTACCATTTGGTAGCTGTGATTTTCTGTATGTGTATTTGCTTTTATCTTCATGGGAGTTTGAGAGAACGGCCATTTTAGAAGGGCTGTCTCTTTGAAGCCCATTGATCAATCCCTTTCCTCTAATTTTTTAAGTTCTCACCAGCAACTCTTGGCAGCTCTTGGCTCCTGTCATCAAGACCAACTTGACCATTCATACTTTGTATTCTCCAAAGGTGCCATACCAGAACTTTACAAATGGTGAAGTCTTGCTCCCATTCATCAAGAAAACAGTTCATNGCCAATCACTCTGTAGCCAATTTCTTTCAATTTAACATCACCACTATTTTGACACTACCCAAAATTTTGCAAACAGTGAAAACACGCTCCCGTTGCAGAACTCCTACACTGTGGGGCATAGGTAGAGCCAAGGGGGGAAGAAACAAACCCAAGGGGGATAAACCTCCAAGAGATGTAACCAAAAGTGCTGTTAAGCTGCCCTCAAAACACAGTGAGACCCTCTTTCCAACAGTACTGCCACCAAAAACCAAGCTTTGAACCTTGCTAAAACAATCTAAAAGCTTCAGTTCAGTCTTAAGAATCCCCATAGAGGTCCCACAATTCGAAAACAGATGTAAACAAACTGTTTTTTACTATGCTCCCCAATAAAGTTCCCCTAAAAAACCTTCCCGCAGCAAAAGGAAAAAAACAAGAAACCTTGATTTTCCTCCAAAACCTTATTCTCCAACTTCTACTGATCCCAACAATACCCTACACACCTTAGCACCTTTGAAACCCCAGTTGTTACATGTATAACAACCTTAAAACTACTTAAACTACTTAATTCTTGAGGTTTCTGACTTAACTGTCAGAAACTAAAAAGATAAAAATAAAAATGAACAAATTATCCCCAAATTTCAAAATCCCACTGATAACACTTCAAAAATCACTGATAAGGCTTTTAAAGGATTGTATAAGACTCTTGAAGACCCTTATGATTCGATAAAAGGTAAGTCTTTGAATTAAAAGACTGTTTCTTTTACTCTACTCTCAATGTGATGAAGTAAAACTAAGTAATCAACCTTCCCTTTTTTCTTTCTTTTTTTTTGGACAATGAAAAAAGAAAACAAACATGATTTGATTCTTTGATCCAATTGCAGCTCTACAATAAAACTACTACAACCACAACCAATACAAAAAAGAAGGA
>KZ122294.1:1174-14112 GCA_002157025.1 Melampsora abietis-canadensis | reverse complement strand
ATGTGATCATTTTTCACCCTTGAGAAACAAATTATATTTGCAGTGTCAATAACTAAAGCTAAGTGATGTGTATGATCAGATCCTCACTCAAATCATCACAACTTTTTTCATTTACGTTCAACCAAAAACACTCGGGTAAAATCAAACTCATTCACAATAGGTTTCATCAATAAAATTTTGGTGACTCATCTCCACCCAAGATTGTATTCTTCAGGGCTTTATCTAAGTATTGGATTCTGATTTTGTATTCTCTGATCATTCAATTCTCAATCTGAATCTCACACCACCTCTCCAAAAACAAATACGAGGGTAATTCAATAGCTGAACAAAACTCTCTTTCTTTCAACAAGACCCCGAACCCCTCCCTCCCAAAGCCACCCACCCACCTACCCACAATAACAACAACAAGACAAAAAGCTCCAAATGATCTCAAATCGGGTTTCTTCTTTTTTCGGTAGATCTCATGTAGTTTGTTGATTAGTTTGAGACAATCTTTCGGCTTCTTTTTGCATAGATTTGCCTTCTTCTGTTTGACTCAATCTGATCCTTTCTCCATCCAAGACCGTCCTGACTCGTGTTAATCTAGCTTCGTTATTAGATTTAGCGTCTTCTGGTCGGTATAATGGCCCAGGTAAGAGAACATCATCTAGAATCACAATTGAAGTTTGATGCCATCGAACGGGTAAACTGGAAGAAAGATGAATAAAAATCGGATGGGCTTTAGTACCTTTCTCAAGACTGGATTCGAGTAGTGGATGTGACTCACGTCTTTCCAAGCGCATCAAAGATTTCTTGTGCCCATCTCGAAACCCCATGACCGATCCTTGCTCTTCTTGCATCATCATTCTTAATCGCACTGGCCTCACGTAGCTCCACAGCATTGATATTGATCGGTTTAAGAGGTTCAAGGATCTTGTTCACAATAGACGAAGTGGTTGTCGAACTCTCGATCTTCTCCATACTATTTTTATCTCCAATTTGGACTTCTTTGATCTGATTCATTTTGATCATCCGATAAGTTTGTTTGCCTTTTCCTGCTGTATCTGTAGTACTACCACCACCACCAGCACTACTACTCCCTGGACATTCTAACACAATCACTCCTGGTAATGGATCATAACACCATACTTTTCCTTCGACCCATCTATCATTCGAATTCGTCCCTCCTGATGCTCCTGTGCTTGCTGGTCCGACTAGTTTCAACTTGATAGGACATCCAAGCAAAAGTCCAATATTTCGAGGCGGACCGATCGTCATATTGTTTGTGGTATTGTTTGGAGGAGTTTGAAAGCCAGGTGAAGGACCACGAGAGGGGTTCAAACGAGATCCACCACCACCACCACCATTTCCTGTAAGATTACCACCAGGACCAGAAGAAGATGGAACACCAGTGGGTCTAGGTCTGAATGAGTTTGAATTCGAATTCGGATTTGTAAAACTGTTAGTCGATTCTCGACGTGAGTGTGAAGGTGAACTGGTACGGGACATATAGGGAGGAATAAGTCCAAAGAAGTTGATGTTTTTCTTTCGATAGGTTTTTCGATCAAGAATTAAGTTTTGAGTAGGGAATGAGATTAAAGGAGACAAGAGATTGAAGAGGATGAAAGTGAAGAGATTGAGTGAGTGAAGTCGTAAAGGTTGAGTGATGGATGGATGAATGAATGGTGGTGTGTTGGTGTTGGTTGAGTGACTTGGTCGTTATGAAACCATGTATGTACTTATAATACAAGTCATACTCTGACTTACAAGTTACACTTACACCCCGGGCTGATCTCGGTCCCAATATCCTTCGGTCAGGATGACTTTACAATCTACAAGATTTCACTCTGAGTCTGAAGTTTCTTGTTCAACAAAACAAACACCAAAGAATTCTGATACTCATAAAGCTCTTCCTCTAAGAGAAAATACTTCGAGTAATAGGTACCACTAACAAGTGTGTATAAATCTCATTTCCTCTTAATTGCTTGTATGTATAATGGACATCTTTGAAGATTTTCACTTATACCAGCTCATGACTCCTGAGCAACTTTTCAACATCAATGAAAACATCATCTCTCACAAGCAAGACTGATCTGCCTGATCCTCTAAAACTTCACCAATTTATTCATCTCCTCTCTCAAAAAAAATGTACATTCAAACCCAATCAAAGGGTATTCCAATGTAGTATATAAAAATTCAAACCTCTCAAGCAAAATATAATGAAACGAATTAACTAGCTGAAAAACAACACACTCATCAAATATATCTATCTATATAATCTTACAAACTCTTTAAACTTTTCTTTCCTTTACCTTTTTCTTTTTCTTTGACCTTTGATTCGTTTTGCTTATTCCCATTAACCAAAGCTTTTTTCTTAGCTTCTAATTTATTTCTCTACAAAACCCACCCCAACAACAATAAATAAATAAATCAGTAAGTTCCAAAACAGCATTAAAAGTTCCACTTACTTCTTCTGCTCTTCTATGTTTAGTAAAGCTCATCTTTTGATACAACTTCCTTTGTTTACCAGTCAACATAGCTTCATTGATTTCTTTACCCTCTTCATCATCCATCTTCTTACTCTTCTTGGTACCTTTCTGTCGAGTGAGTTTCTTTAATTGGCGTTCGAATTCAGCATGAGAGATTCCGAGTTCTTCTGCTTCGATCTCAGCTGCATGTAAAAGTGTTGGATCATTTGGATCTTCAGCTGCTGCTTGTAAGGCTGGTCTGGGGTTCGAGTCGATCGGTTTCTTGCTTGCGGCGTTCGTGACTTTTGCTTCTTCTTCATCTACTTCCATTTCATCCTTATCCTCATCCTCCTCATCCTCCTCATCTTCGTCCTCTACTTGATCCTTAGTTTGAGCATCAGAAACAGCTTCAGCACCTTCAGGTATATACCCACCTTCTCTACGTAAATCTTCGTGATCAACAAACGGAGAAAGATGAGGCGGCAAGATCTTCCCAGGTCCATAAGGTTCAGTAGGTAAAAGAGAAGATTGATTGATACAATCGATCACCCATTGAGGTTGAACAAAAGCTCGTTGAGATTGAAATGGAGTTAAACCGCTTAATAAAGTAGGTCGATCGATTATATGATGAGTAATCCTTGGATCGTTTTCTAAATAATTCGAACCGGATCCCAAGATCGGATCCCATCCTACTTCCCCACCAAACGATCTGATCACAAACTCTAACATCGGTCTTGTCACTTCACGTGAGATGAAAAACACATAATTTGAAAATAACCCGACTCTTTCCGTCGATTCTGCATCTTCTTCAATCTTTTCCATTCCTTCATTTCGAGCTTCTTCATCCGGCAAATCCCCAAGTGGTTNCTTAGCCAATTCCCTGATCTGTTGTTTCACATCTTTCACCGTCACATCAGTTTGAAGATCAGAACCTTGAGCAGCCACTAGTTTTTGACCAGCTTGTTCGAGCAAGAGTGCTCCGAGTCCGGCGCCTGCTTCGTCCTTTTCAAAATCTAGTTTTGGAGGATAGATTAGGTTGATAGAGTGGAACAATTTGAAGAACACGAAGCCGAGTAAGGTTTGGTAAAGTTCTAAGAAAGTTAACATGATTCTGAAATCGATATCCGATGGAACCTATATAAGCCAAACACATCACACCGGTCAGCCAGTTCATAAACCCACTCATATCAACTTCAAAAAAACTAACCCTTTGAGTAAATGCATAAGGAACAAGCCAAGTAACAGATTGACCCTCAACCTGAGCTTGATAATAAATCCCCTTAATACTCAAAAACACTTTCCTTAAACTCTTACTACGAATGATATAAGTTTGCCATTCAGCTGCTAATCTAGTACAGTTCGCAATGACTTTGGGTGAGATCTGATGATTAGCCGGTAAGTTTGAAAATAAGATGATCAAAGAAAGTGCATCATCTAAATCCCGAATCGAATCCGCAAAGGTAGGATATCTTTTCATACAAAACTCAATCATCAGTTAAGCTTTCAACTAATTTCGGGTTTTTTATTTTGAGAAAACTTGATCACTAACCTTTCTTTAATGATATGATCAATTCGATAAGTTTCATGTGATGATTCAATATTCTTAGCTAACCCATCTTGTCGTCTACCTAATGCTCTAGAAAGTTTTTTAGCAAACGCTTTATGATCTCGTAATTTTTGTAAAACCGGTTCATGTAAAAGATAAGCAATATCTTTAGAATAATAAAATGATACTGCTGCTGTTGATCCTTTATTGGCTTTCTTTCGATTCCTTGGTTGTCTTGGATAAATTCCTATGAATTTTTTTCGAGGAATTATGATGTAGATTAGTTCATTTGTTAACCCTTACTTTGAGTTTGTTAGAAATGAGTACCTTTCAGAATACATAATCTTCTGAAATCTGCTAGTGTACATTGTAGTTTTTTAAGAGCTTGATTTCTAGTAACATAATTCTTGGCTGCTCCAGACTACAAGATAATAATCAGATTCATATCAGAAACTTTCATATGTCCAAGAAGAACATGACTNCAAGATAATAATCAGATTCATATCAGAAAGTTTCATATGTCCAAGAAGAACATGACTTTGAATTCGATTCAATTGAGAAATGTACTTACCGTTCCTTTCAATTTTCGTAAACTTGGTTTAGGTCTCTTAGGTGCATGAGATGGGACTGATCTTCCCATTTTTGTGAGTTGATAATGATCGTGAGTAAGAGTTTGTTGTGGTTGGTGTGGTGGTGTGGTGGTTGATTGATATTTCAAAATTTGAATCTGATCAAATTTTCAACTTGTGGTTTCAAATTATTAGAAGTTTAAACCACCTTAGGGTTTTGTTAAGTGCTGAAGATACATGTAGCAGCCTATCACGTGATCCTTCTACATATCCATGGACTATAACCGCGATATCAATTTCCAATTGATCGTCGCCAATGACTAAGTACCACTTTAACTTTTAACGCCAGCTCTCAACGCGATTCATTTTCTTGAAGTCTATGTATCAACATATCAAATCATCATAGAACCAAACGAGACAATCAAAGAAAAAGAATGGATGATTATTATTCACTAGACCAACTCTTAGCCGAAAGTCAAAAGATTCCATGTACCTTCAACGTCAAGATCCCCAATATGGGACATCTAGAAGGAACCCATCAACGTGATGTACATCTGATTATCAGAAAGAAAAGAGTTTCTTCTTGAAATTAACCAATGGATTTCAATATCCTTTTGTTTTCAGATCTTACCACATAGTCCAATCGAACTTCCATTTTGGCTTACCTCTTTACTTCTAGTCGACGATCAAGATTATCTATCCGTTCAGATGCCCAAAGCGTTTGATTCGCGCGTCCGCAATGCGTTATCCGCCTCTGCCAAAAGTGTAAATCTACGTACCTTAGCATCCGGGACTGGAGGAACATGGTATGGATCTGGTAAAGCTCTATTAACAATGCAAGTTGGACCCTCTTCACAACCAAAAACCAATCCAGAATCTGATTTCGTCTTTTTGGAGAGGTTTGTAGGATAGAAGATTCAGGATTACGTGAGATTTTGTATAAGACTTTGAAGGATAGATTAGAGGAGATTATCGATTTGGCTGCAAGACTTCCGACAGGTCATCAAGATAAATCGAATCGTACAAATAGTAATTTGAATTTGGAAACTGATGAGTTTTTGAATGGATTAGATGAATGGGAAAAAGAGATTTTGAAAGTGGGTCAAGAGTCGACGAAGAAAATGAAGTTATGGGAAGCTAGTAAAAGTGCTTGATTTGAGGAATTACTTGATTGGAAGGAATGGGGTTTTTGTATAAATAGGTGATGGGGAATTTGGGTGGGGAATTTGAGGGGTTTCCTGGTTTGTATATTGTATTGCATTGGATTTTGAAGTCTATATTGTTCTTTTGGGTAACCTGATCTGGAGAGTGTATACAAATTGAAAGAACTGATGATAAAGATTACTGAAAAAGTGCATATCACTCTGTCTTGGGTTTGAGTTCGTCTGATTGTACATCACTTTGCGAAGTCAGATTCTCATTCTTCATTAGTTGATCAGGCGAGATTTGGATTGGTTTGTTAATTTGATTGTATCTAGATAATTCAGCAACAAACCTAGAGAAATCAAATCGAAATCAAATCAGTCAATGCTGAGTTAAATGAGTTATAGTTGGGAATGCCCAAAATTCTACTGACCATCTTATACTCAGCCATAGGCAGATCGCTACTAGGATTAGAGCTATGACGTGTGGGTTTGCAGAAGTAATGAAAACTAAGCCGATTAGAGTCAGAATGAGAGCTACGAATGAGATGTCCATTGCTTTTAATAGTTGCTGATCTGGTACTACAGGTTGAGGTTTAGTTGGAAGGACAGAGTCAATGATAGCTGTGAATATGTTGTTGGCCATCTTGATGATTGAATGATCAGATTGTCCTTGAAGGTGGTGATGATTGATGAATGATACAAAGTGATGAGTTTCTTCTTCTATGAAGGGTTGATGATGCTGAGTTACATATTCAGAGTGAAATGAAAGAATCGAACATGTCACATGACTGACTATGTATCTCGGAGATGTGATCAAGATGACATCACAAGTCATCCAGCTGTTATGTAAGCAATGTTACATGGGGTAAACATGGATGTGAAAGCTTAGGTGATCAATTGATGACATTCTCAGTTCAAGAACACTGACGCAATCGAAATCAAGAAAGAACATTCAAAAAATTACTCATCACCTCACCTTATCAAAACTCATTCATCATCAAAAAAAAATTAACATTCAACATGGACGCTAGAGCAATTCAAAGGATGATTCAGGGTGCAACTGGCTCAAATCAAACACCTGGGTAACTCATCAACTTAATAACCAATCAAGCAAAGAGAACCCTTTCAAAAAACTAATCAAACCTTCTGTTCGTTTGCTAGTGTTGATCAACCACTAAACGATACCTCAGAACAAGTGCATATCTCAGCATTAGCATTGCTGAAAATGTTGAAACACGGTAGAGCAGGTGTACCCTTAGAAGTGATGGGATTGATGTTAGGAGAATTTGTAGATGATTGGACAGTCCGAGTGGTCGATGTCTTTGCTATGCCTCAGAGTGGTACGGGGGTTAGTGTTGAAGCTGTGGATCCGGTCTTTCAAACTAAAATGATGGATATGTTGAATGCTACTGGAAGGTGATTTTGGAATGGGATCGGATTGATTGATTCGAGTGGGTGCTGATTGGGTTTGGTGGTTTTTTAGGCCTGAGATGGTCGTGGGGTGGTATCATTCTCATCCTGGATTCGGGTGTTGGCTTTCGAGTGTTGATACTAACACACAACAGGTTTGTTGGATCTTACTGATCGGATCTTCACAAGAAACGCGAGTGTTGATGTAAGTGGCTTGAACAGTCATTCGAACAACTTACACCTCGAGCAGTGGCCGTTGTAGTGGATCCGATTCAGTCAGTTCGTGGTAAAGTTGTGATTGATGCATTTCGTAAGCAATCTTTTGCGATTTGAGCCTTTGGTTTTCGGTCTGCTCTACGCGTCTGCTGGTCTCATTGTCTATCATTCACCGTTCTGGAACATACACTTAGGTCTAATTCCTCCTCAGACAATTATGATGGGTCAAGAACCAAGACAAAGCACCTCGAATATCGGACATCTTAACAAGCCTAGTATCCAGGTCCGATGAACCCTTCGACTTTTGATTCTCACTATGATCCTTATTTCTTAAGTTGACCATTTCTTTGGGGGAATAGGCTTTAATTCATGGACTTAATCGACATTATTATTCGATAGCCATCAATTATCGAAAAACAGAACTAGAACAAGCGATGTTATTAAACTTGCATAAAAAAGATTGGACTGAAGGATTGAGATTAAAGGATTTCGAACTTCATAAACATTCAAATGAGAAAACTGTAAAGGTTTGTCTAATGAATTTAAATTGGTGAATAAAAGCTTTAGGTTGAGGTACTGATAAATGATTCTTGTAGGACATGTTGTCATTGGCTTCATCATATAATAAATCAGTTCAAGAAGAATCAACACTCACACCAGAACAGTCAGCTTCATTTATTTTCTTCTGATTTTTGATCGGTTTGTTGAGCTGATCATTCCATTGCTGGGGATTGAAAAATTAGGCTTAAGACTCGACATGTTGGAAAACAAGATCCGAAACGACATTTAGAAGAAAAAGTGGAATCTGCAATGGCTGATCAAATTTCACAAGCTTTAGGGACTATGATGATGGCTTTATCTGCATAAAAAAATCTGTAATTGGAGTTCTTTTTGTGATTGAGACGTGAGAAATCTGTGTATGGTGTTGTGAAAATTTATAATGATTTTTATTGATCGACATCATCTCAGGGATGTTTTAGTAAGGAAAAAATTGTGAGATTGTGGTTTGGTTCAATATTGGTGCGATCATTATTAATGCATGGGATCTTGAGTTTAGGTGGTCTCTGATCTGTAGTCTAATAAAACCTATTGTTTTGAAGTAAAGTATGGGCTACGTACTTGTCCTTAAGCGAGTTCCACAAAGTGAGTGAGGAACAAGATCGATATGTAGATTACAATATCTTAGATAATGACTCGGTGCTTTTACTGCATGATACAAACCACGAGGGTGATCAGAGCTCTTTTTTCCACCATGGCAGATATGAGATAAAGTAAATGATCATCTGAGTTTCTCTCATTCAAATACGGAGCAAAAGTCAAGCCTGAGATTTAATAATCACTTTGAGCGTGTCGGTTTCAAGAAACAGTAGTCTTGTGTCCGATGTTACTATCTGGAATGATTATGAATAAGATGAATGAATTCACAAAATGGATTAAATTACGTGAATAGGATAGGTATGAGGGGCAATCTTGAATCAATGAACTTGGAACAACGAATAAAACAACAATGATCAAAACCATTGATGAAACATTAACCGAAGGGAGAAAAAGGTATAGAGAAAAACACCAGTATCGAAAGCAAAACATGGAGGTAAATAGGTACTGGAAAGTACTAAACTAAGACGAAAGATAATGATAAATCACTTGAACTGAATGCTCTTCATCTCAGACTAGTCGGTTAATGCATCAATCATTGAAATTAAGCTTGAACGCCAGCTGGAATGAATTGACGACGTTTCAACTTGTCATCTTCATGATCTGGCTGGGTGAACATAGCCTCCCTTGTCGTTGGGAGCCGATTCAACCGCGCCTAGGGGACAAAAGGATAAGGGTTGGAATAAGTATCTGGTTTGCGATCTTTAGTCAGAATACAAAGGATGCTGACCCTCATTGTCTTGAGATCCGTGAGTATATCCATTCGATCCCTCACGCTCAGAGTTAGTTGAGCCTTGACGATCAGTGGTTGGAATAGCTTGGTTGTGTCGATCGCCCCTCATTTGATCCGGACTTTGCGGCGGTCCGTTATTCTCAGTATCAGGTTTCCCCGAGGTGGAGTTCGAAGCCGATACAGTCGTCCCCGAGGTGGAAGAGTTGGAGGTCTGAGTGGATGAAGAGTTGAAAGTCTGATTTGACGGAGAGTCAGAAGGAGAGTCCGAACCAACTGTTTGGCCTCCCAAAGAGCCTCCGAAGATCTTGCTGAGCGAGGATGATGAGCTCGAGTTTGATGGCCTGGGTGTTCCAGAGTTTTGGTTCGAGGCGGTATTGCCATCTGTAGGATTGGTATTGTTCATAATCTCGGGTTGAGAAGGATGAGTCGACGCGTCAGTACCATTTGAGCTTTGGCGATTCTGTGAATCAGGGGAGGTTTCAAAAGGCATCTGATCGGATTGGGAATTTGAATTGGGTTGAGCTTCGCTGCCGGTGTTTCCTCCATGTGATTGATGAGATGAACTGTACCCATCTTTAACAGAGTGATCATCTCTTGAATATCCGTCGGTATTTTGTTGTCCATCCATATCATTTCCTTGAGTGTACTCGCCAGATCGACGAAGAATGTTCTTGACACCGTCAGGGATGAATTGTTCGGCAAATCCAGGAATGAATTGACTTCCTCCTCCGCCGTTTTGATTACCATCATTCTGTCGATAGCCATTGTTTGAGCCTGAATATTGCTCGTTAGACTGACGTTGGGTCGGAGAGTAGGTTTGCGACTTTGGATTGTTGTGTTGCGATTCACCTTGGTACTGGTTAATTTCGTCACGTCTGATAATATGTCGGACTCCTTCAGGAATAAACTGCTGGGCAAAGGGTGGGATGAAGCCGGCTCCGCCTTGTTGTTGAGAGTGGTATGAGTCGGAGTGTGAATCTGGTTTGTTGTATTGAGATTGGCCTTGATACTGGTTGCCTTCATCATACGAACGTCTAATGATATGTCTAACTCCTTCAGGGATGAATTGCTCGGCAAAGGGTGGGATGAATCCGGCTCCGCTTTGTTGCTGTGAACTGTATGAGTCTGATTGGGAGTTTGGGTTGTTGTACTGAGATTGACCTTGGTATTGGTTGCTTTCGTCACGTCTGATGATATGTCGAACTCCTTCAGGAATAAATTGCTGGGCAAAGGGTGGGATAAATCCGGCTCCGTTTTGTTGTTGAGAGTTGTATGAGTCGGATTGTGAGTTTGGATTGGTGTATTGAGATTGACCTTGGTACTGATTGTTATCATCATATGACCGTCTGATGATATGTCTAACGCCTTCAGGAATGAATTGCTCAGCAAATGGTGGAATAAATCCGGCTCCGTTTTGTTGTTGCTGTTCACCGCCTTGATACTGGCCATCTTGATTATTATAGTTAGAGCCGTAGTTGTTGTCAGACCGCTGGTAGTTGTTCTGACTGTTGTATTGTTGATCTTCCGCACGGCGACCGAAAGATGAGCCGCCAGATCCGTAGCCTGAATGGCCACCGCCACTACTACCAGAAAGTCCGGGGATGCCAGATAGGCCAGGAATGCCGCCAGAGAGACCAGGAATGCCGCCAGAAAGACCAGGGATTCCACCAGAGAGACCTGGAATGCCGCCAGAAAGGCCAGGTATACTATCCAGGCCGGGGATGCCGCTACGAGCGTTCATCTGATGGTAACCCATGCCCGCCATGGATTGCCAGTGAAAATCATCAAGCGCACAGGCAACCTGAAGGGAGTGTAAATATGTTAGTAAGACGTAAAAGGTATATGATAAGAGAAATTGTGTCTCACATCAAGAACTTGATCACCTTCATCTGCGACCAAAAATTCCATGACAATCTTTTTGTCCATAAAACTAGACATATCAATGGCACGCTTGTTAAGACCGCTAGACTTCAACATCTGAGTAGAGTTTCCTTGCGTAGAGTTTCCTGTCGGATGATCAGAAGTGATGGTTTCATTGATGACAAGCTGTTTAGCTTGTGTCATGTTGCCAGGAGTGCCAATGTAGACCAAGAAAGAGTCGGCGTAAGGTGAGTAGTCCATGCCGATTCTGTTAGCGGGCGTGAAAAGAAGAGTAATTAGCTCTATGTACTCAACAAGAAGAGGATGCATCTCGTATCAGCGGACGTACATCTGATCAGTCCATGCAAGAATTACGTGGGTCCCGTTCAACTTCTTGGAATCAAGATTGAATGAAATGGAAAACCCTCCACGGTCAAACATCATGGTTCCAGATTTACTGTCGTAGGTCTCTTTGCTGATCCCATCGTTGGAGGTGACAAAGCCAGAAGATGGCGAGTCAAAGAAAGTCTTGGTACGACTATCACCAGACTTGATTTGCACATAGTTGGGACCTTCAATGGGGAATCTAAAGTAATACGCGTTGGTAAGAGATAAATGTCAAATTATTTAAAGATGTACGGGTGAAAAATGTGTTAACGTACCCGAAATTGTGCGAATCTAGCACTTTTGTTTGGACAGGACTCCCAATGACACTAACATCATCGATTAGGGCCTTGAAAACTGCTTGTTGATCCGATCGTACAGCAGACGCAACGAAAGCGCCTGCACTGAATCGACGTCTATCGTTGGCTGCATAAGTTGCGGAATCTTCGATCATAGCAGGCGCAGGGCGAGTGGAACTTGATGTTCTCGTATTATTCGAGTGGCTCGAATCTGATGGTTCTGAGGGTTGATTTGATGTGCTACAAATCGCAGAGGATAGCAGAGCCACCGCTGCCAATGACACAATAGGTGAATTCAACATCTTGGTGGTTGTACCAAAGTGATGAACACGAGTAAAGGACGTTTAAATGAGGACTCTAAAAGTATATGCCCGCGATAGATGCGATGATAAGATAGAAAGGCGTGTAGAAAAGTTGGTTTGTGAAGATGACTGTGATTGCTGAGGTCTGAGGCAAAAATGCGAGAGGAAAGATCACTCTTTATATGCAATGATACCAACGGACACCAGCTTGTGAATGATACCAAAATCTCCTCTCTCCTGCTAGCAACAACCCAGAACATGATCATGCCTGGAAAGCTTCTGGATCTGGGATAGGGAGAAAGATGGATGTGCATCACCCGTCGCGGTTCAAGGGTGCGGTTTTTTGGTCTACTCCTGCGCCTGAAAATCCACGCGTAGTGTGATCAATGTCCCTCATCATAGTTCAAAATTTCGTGGATTCTGCTAGCCCCAAACCTGGAGAGGATTGTTCATGATAATAAAGGACAAATTCAGTGCGCCGTGGCAATCAACTCGGACCAAGCAAGTGCATATGTACAATATGAAGTGTACGAGGATATCACGGATAACACATCATGCTCTTCTGTAGCATATGAGGACTGTGCATTGGGTGGTAATCCACCTGAGCTGGTTGTTTGATATGCGACGCGGTCAATTGAGATTTGTACTTATAACTTTTCACATTTGAGATATTCGGGCTGGTCCTTTCTCATCCAGTCGGATTTCACAGGGCGGTCATAACCTCACTTAACTAAGTCCCAAAGCTGGACCTAACCACCAGCTCTAGGGCTATGACCCGGCCCTGTGCACGGGTCTGGCCTGGCCTCGGCCACGAAGGCCTTCGAAAACCTTCCGGGCAACCCCAGGCAGGCCCTGTCTCGGGCCAGCGGTTT
>MWRH01015630.1:0-33035 GCA_002157025.1 Melampsora abietis-canadensis | reverse complement strand
ATTATTTTGCTCGATTCAGATTCTTGAAGGAGTCAGCAGTGGATAGCATACTGTGATTTCAGTCTCAAATTGTTGAAAATCCGAAATTTGGGATTCTAATCATGCAACGAAGTGCGAATGAGTCATAAGTCTCTCCTCCGCAGGCTACGGAGACGCCTGCGATGAGGAGGGACTTAGTTAAGTTAGCTCTGCAAAGGCGCGGCGAACGCGCTCGCGAGGGGCTTTGTTAAGCCAAGTTTTTTTCTGTAGTGTTACGGGTCGGACCATGTGGCGCACAAGCGATTTCTGGTTCGGAATGTATCCCGAATCCCTGCCCAGCACTTCACTCTTGGTAGTTCAGCATATTAGACTGCAAGTGACGGCACCAATGAGCTTCAATCCAGAGTATGAAAGCAATCGAGTGATCAATATCATCGGCTCAGGAGTTCTTGGTCTTACTTGCGCTCTTGAACTAGCAAAAGAAAAAGGATGCTATACTGTCACAGTCATCACTGCGGACGCCGATTCATCAACTTGGTCATCATCGAAATTTTCAAATCCACCAAAAATTGAAAAAGTCACCGAAGACTTTGCCTCACCTTGGGCAGTTGAGTGAATCTCGGCTTGAACCTAGACCTACAACGCCTCTTCTAACTTCCGATCAAGTTTTCCTTCGAACCCTCAACTTCAAGGGCGCATATTGGCAATCATTTGTACCGACTAGAGATCCTAAAACGCTCAACGAAAAAAGGTTACAAGATTGGGAGAAAACTTCATTCAAGGAATTATGGGAAGTCTCAGAAATGGACAAATCAGTTGTGATGGTAAAATCTTTGATTCTTAGGATTCTCAAGCACTGGTTTTGTTCAAACATCCCAACATGCTTTGATCCTAGCAAATCGATTGTCACGAATATTTCGATGACGAACTTGGTGATAATGAGTTGCCTTGGTATACAGACTTGTGTCCTCAGGTTGGCTAAAATCTCTACAATCGGATGATACCAGCCTCAGGTAAACAAACAGCTGATGGTCACTACTCTCATTCTACAATCGCAAGTTCCGACGACTAACTTCATCAGAGCTCGCAAGTCTCCCGCGCCCCAGACGAGCAGGGATTTCTTTCAAGACGATCTCACTCAACCCGATGATATATCTAACCTACCTGCATGCTCAACTATCCAACTTAGGCGTAAGAATCGTTCACCATCGCTTGAGCTCCCTTGCGGAAGCCTTCGAAGGCAATGACACCCTTCAGATTTTGCGCGCCGACATCGTCATCAACGCTTCTGGTCTAGGAGCTGCCACCTTACTGGGTGTAGAAGACAATTCTGTGCATCCCATTCGTGGCCAGCTAGTTCTGGTCAAGCCTCCGCAGCCAATTTGTTTCTCAACAAGAGACCCTTTAAGAAAAACATACATCATCTCTCGTCATTCTACTGACCCGGACATTGCCGAGGAAGTGATCCTAGGAGGATGTTATCAGGCTGACAATTTTGACCTTTCAGTTGATCCCGATCTGACTAATCACATCCTACGTGAGGCTTTCCAGACACGACCAGACCTCAGTAGCAATGGTACCCTGGAAGGAATCCATGTATTGAAAGAAGTTGTAGCTCTTAGACCTGCTAGAAAGGATGGAGCTCGGCTAGAAGTTGAGAAAGTCCTCATCTCTGGGGAAATCAAACATGTCGTACATTGCTATGGAATTGGGTACGTAACTCATTTTTTGAATGGTCAAGAGTTCCTTGCACTTTACATACACCCCTTCAAGGATCACTGCTGAATCATTTCCTGATAATGTATTACAGTGGTGCTGGGTTCCAGGCAAGAAACTCCCATCTTATTTCAACTTTTGGGGCCTCTACATTAACCCTTTTCTGATTGTGGATCTGCATACGCCACAACTTCAATTTTCTATTTCCAGTCAAGCTATGGTATGGCACAGGAAGCATCACAATTAATCAAGACACTTGGAGATATACAAAAGACTAGTTAAAGTACATATTCCGCTGACAATGCTTTGTATGAAAAATTGTAAAACAAAATGACTTCTATACTAGAGAGATCAATAAAGTGTTGATTTGGGGCCATAGCCTATGTGGACATTTTTAAGAGGAAATCACAAGCTCACCCTCATCAATTGCCTATAGTTGTGACACTATGCTTTGCCTTGTTTCCAAAAAAACCTTGGTCTGCTCAATAGATGAATGCTTGCAGATTGTTCATAAAACTGAGTTTTGCTTCTCATGCTAAAATGACATTTTCATACACTTTCCTAATGCCTAACTACCACCAATTTTGCTGCTTGTGGCTTGACTAGTGCCAACAATACAACAATAATGTCAAAACTCAGGATGAATATAATATCAGAATTCCAAGAAAATTTATAGGTTGAATTACAGATCTGATTAAAGAAATACAAGCTTTTGTCTATGGTTAGACCCACTTGTAATGAGAATATCAAAAAATACCACATGACAATAAACTGGTGCCTTTTTTCAATTTTCACTTGCCTTCACAATTGTGATGAAAGTCAGGCGCCTTGACTTTCTTTACAAGCCTATATTCTTAGTTTATCTGTAACTCAGTTGGTCCGGTTACTGCCACCCTTTTAGGAATTTTACCTTCACAATTGTTGTCCTTGTGGGCAAAATGAATTGTAATCTTCATTTTTTGCCTCTCCAAGACAACCTTTGACTTGAGGTTTTTGAACAAGGTAGCTGCAAGTGCAACCTTTTGGCTTCAACCTTTCAGAACCCAAAATGTTTGGGTGACTATCAAAGATCTTGCTTGAGAGCAGCCAAAGACACTGCTTCAACCAATCAAATGCTTCTCTAAATGAACATTTTTTCTCATGACAATCAAAGTGAGAAACCCAAGAAGACTTCAATGAAATTCTACTCACAGTCAGTCAGTCTCAGAAATGTTGACTTCTCAGAAAACTCCAGACAGTTTCTAGGGCTTTAAGTCTGACAGGATGTCAGCTTTCCATCTCCGCCAAGAGCTGTTTACACTTGGTCTTAGTGCATCTCTAGGATCTTAAGGCATCCTATGCTACCTCAAGTCTAGTATTACCTAGAGATGAGGGTAGGGTGGGGGAGCCTCCTAGGCCAGAATCTCTACCAGGCGCTTGGCAAAGGCCTTTCTCTGGGTCTTTGTCAAGATCAGGGCCCAGTATGACCTGGTCTTGAAGCTGAGTAGGATACTCTAAGCTCTCAAGAGACTGGTCCTAGCCCACCCAAATTCAGGGGCTCTGGAGAGCCTCTGAGCACGCTAGGACCCATTCTCTCCTGGGCTCTTGAGTTTCCTTCCTTTGTCCCCCATATATGTGATATTGGCACAGGAGGGGGGGAGAAGGGGGGGCAATTATGTCTTGCTGGGGCTTCTGGTCACGCTCAACAAAATTCTCAGTCTATTGCACCCTTCTCTCTCTCTCTTTCTTCTTTTTTTGGGTAGATCATTTCAAACTTTATGCACAACACAGTGAAATCTATCTACTAATTCCCTCAAGCTCTGATTTTGTACAACTATAATTTATTGACTTGTGATCTCAGAAAAGTAGTTCAGTTTTCTTCAGCCAATCTTTGGTGTTTTTCATTGTCTGCTTGTTGAAGATTCTGAGGTATCTTTCATATGCTCTAGATTTCCATCAACTCCTATTCACTATCTGTTCCAGCGGCACCCCTTGATTCCACAGGAAAGAAGCACCTCCCACTCTAAAGGAGTTGCCGCTCAATCCTGAGATACCCTCTTCTCACCACACCCTGGTTCTGTAACAAAACTTGTTCTCCTCTTGCACCATGTAAATATCCGTGTAGCATGTTGACATGCACACACAGAGAGTTTTGAGACAAATCTCAAAGTCTTTTGGTTGGAATTAGACTGAGATTGTTGTTCATGAGCAACCTTTGTACTTTGTGATTTGCTTAAAGAATTTTCAGAATCCTTTGTTGTCAGCAGGGGTCCACTGACATTCAACCTCCCAGGTGACAAGGGGAATATGTGTTTATTGTGGCACCTCTTTGATTGGTTGTTACAGATTCTAAAGAAAGGCTTTTGTGTGTGCACATTGGCGTGCTACAAGGATATTTCCATGGTGCTGGTAGGTGGAATTTCCTATATAGGAACTACACTGATTTGGCACAGGAAATTGCAAGTGTTATCTAGAACCAAAGTGTATTGCAGAAAACTAGGCCTAGTTCAATAAGAACATCAGATAACAACACTCCTGATAACATGAATAGGGACTGATGAAGCTGAAGTAAACTGATAAGAAAAGAACGAAAGGAATAATGAGAATCATACCTAGTTTAATAAGAACATCAGATCACAACACCCCCAATAACATGAGTAGAGACTGATGAAGCTGAAAGAAACCAATAATAAAAGAAAGAAAAGAAAAATAGAACAGCAACAAACAAGCCCCTGATGTATCTACTATACTGTATGTCCTTTCACTTGTGTGATTGTAAGTGTGACACCTTACAGTAAGTCTGCATAGGTAAAGAAAGGGTTGTCAATAGTGGCACCTTCACTGACGCTCTTGCTCATCAGTATTTTGATTGCGCTAACCAGATCTAAGGGGGACTTGTGTCCAGTGAGCTTTAGGTATTTAATTCCCCCAGGTTTGGCCTTTTTGCTTCATTAATTGATATGTAACATGTTCTTTTATCAGCAGAAATTTTATATCACCCTGGCATGTCATTTTTGATGGTTTCAGTGGGAATAATTCACTCAGTCTTGCCATTCCCCAGAATGCAACTAGCGCAACAGTCAAGACCATTGTGAAAACACTGTCTTCTTTTCTAAATCTCTTCAGCAACATTGCCAGGTGGTAAATTAGGACTGGATTTTTTGCTGGTTCACTTTCCTTGTTTTCTTCTAGTATTTTCAGCACTTAAAATACGGTGTTGAGTTTGCGTTGTTCTAGGTTTAGAAATTTTCTGTGGTGAAAGAGATACCCAGCTTGAATACCAGCAATATACAACTCCACAGTTGATGCTTTCATCTCTTGGTTTATCCTTTCTTCTCCTTCCATTTTGGGGCCTTCCCATTGTATATATTTTACCAGATGAGTGGTATTTAATGGTAGGAGGTTGTATCTTTCAATTACGGTGTGCTTCCCAGAATTCATCAGCTTCAATACTGCCAAGTTATAGTGTACCAAGGTCTTGAGAGCCCAGCTCCCCCCAAACAACATCAATTGTTGTACTGTGTTGTTGGGGTAGGTCAATACAAACGGTTTGTTTTGAGAAAAGTGTGGGATTCAATTGACAAAGCTCTTTACTGGCTTCTCTCTTCTAGTTTCTAGCATTCTTGTGGGAGTGTGGGCTAAGATCCAAAGGTAGGTCTATCACTACTTTGTACCAGAGTACACCATCTGATATACCCTGCAATAAGGCGTCAACAATATTATTGCCAGAGGTAACCCTTTCCTGGAGGATTGAGAAGTGGTGAGTAGTCAGGAGGCACTGGATTTTTTTCCACTTGGTGTTAACTGGGTTATCTTTTGATTGGTTATTCCTTATTGCTCCTTCTTTTGTTGTGTTGTTCATCAGTACAATAAGGCAATGGCCTTTTGCTGGGAAGAGTTTGATAACCATAAGCAGTCCTATTTGAATGGCTACCGTCTTGATCCAGGATATTTTCCTCAGCTTGACACACATTTCATTGGTCTCCCAACCTGTTTTGAGCTTGAACTTGGCCCAGAAATCCCCTATCTATACCCCTATTCCATATGATGGTGATGTGTCTCCCATCCATTCTATATCTTTTGGGTTGACTGATGGGATGATTCTCTGGTGTTTGAATGATTCCAAGACATCTGACCATTCCTCTAGGTCTTGTTGCACTGGTTTGCTTATACTTCTCAAGGCTTGGTCATTGATCCAGGATGCTTTCCACACATAAACTTCCCTCATATAACACTTCATATGTGGGGATATGTAGGTCATGTGTCCTAACTGTCCTGCCAGTTTCTCTATTTCTTTCAGGTTCCATCAATCTCTGTCTAGCAATGATTTGATTTGAGCAATAAATTTTTGGATTGTCTCTTGCAGAAGTTGAACAGTCTTTTCCACTCCATTTCAACTGAAACCTAGGTATTGCTGCTTTTCAGAGAAATCTTTGTACTTCAAGTGGCTGGTCTTTACTCCTAGTAGTTCAGTGAGGTCCAGTACTGACCACATGCTGAGATCTCATCCTTTCTTTCATAGTATCATTTTATCATCTACCCAACTAGGTTTGAATACCCTTTCAGTGTGTCTCTTTCCACAGATTTTTAGAGAGGTTACTTACCAAAAGATCTTGGAAAATCCTAGTTCTTTCTGCACCATCACCTTCCAGGCATTGGCGGCCTTGCCAAAAGTCCCACAGCTGGCTACTCCCCTGAAGCCAACCATGGGGTCTATCCATACCATGTTATGGAAATCCAGGAGGGTTATGAACGTCCACTGTGCTGGATGGGTTGGGATTTGCTTGCAGGATTTTTCCCAATCAAATATTGCCAGTTCCCAGGGTGTGTCATTACTTCAAAGGGACTCCACTACTTTCTTGAAGCTGTCCCATGTTGTCTTAAATTGCTCCTTGTATACAAAGTAGTTGACCAATGGGATGTCTGCGTTATTCCTTGTGAAAGACAAGTGATTGATCATTTGGAAACTTTTGTTGTTATTTACAACACTTACCATTGGGCTGGACCGGAAAAATCCAGGATATTAGAATACTCCCAGGTGAGTGAACGGTCCAATTTTTTTTCCTTCTTTTGCTTTTCTTGCAAATGTCTTTTCAATCTTATCTTGTACCAGGAGTGATGAATCTTGGTTCTCCAGTGTATACCATCTTGTGTAACTGGGGACCTTATGCAACAGGATTCCTTGATTGAAAAATACATAACACTGCAAAATAAATACACAACACTTCAACATAACTACACAACACTTCAAATCTGAGTTTTCCGCACTACACTGTTGAAATTAAGACACCTCACCACACTTATACAACATGTCCTTAGGCTCTCTAGTACATCTCTCCATTCCTTCATAAAGTTGTGTTTTTCATCATCAGTCGTTCCCATTCTGGTATGTTCAGCTCAGAATGTGCTTCTTTAGGCTACAACTGCTCATTAATGTCTTTTGCAGTTGCTCTTGGCTCCAAATCTTGTGATTGTCAGTGGTATGTTTCTGGTACAGCTGTTTCTTTTGGTTCACCCTGGTCTGTTCCGGGTGTTATCACTCTTCTCAATGGTTGGATTGTGTCCAGTTTGGTATGAATCTTCTGTGTGAGCTCAATAGAACATCAGAGAGGTATTTTGGTATCATCAGTACCTTCCTTCTGACTCTCTTTTTGGAGGGTCTTTCTGGTTTGGGAGTGCATCTTTGTCCAAGGAGTCTATATTTCATTTAGGATAGTATGTATGCTATTTACAACTTTCTATGAAGCATGTATTGATCTTGGTCTTTGCTATTCATTTTAGAAAAAGCACTGGCAAGAAATTATAGAAGATTTTGTGCCACTTACTTGTTGCCTGCCCTTGTATTGGTGTTACCAGAGCTTCCTGATCCTCCTTGAACTCAGCTTGTGGAAATAGTGTTTGGGAAGGTGCCAGAACTACCCTGATTGTTATCATTACTAATCCACTAATGGCCTCTACCTCCTTGATTGTTACCGTTTTGGTTCTGTCTCAAGTTGTTGTTACAGTGTCAACTGTTGGAGGTACTTCCAGAGGCATTGGTGTTTGAGTTGCTGTGGTTGTGTGTGTTAGAAGGGTTGTGGGTAATACCTGTTCTGAGGTGAGAATTGTAGTTTTTTGTTGCCCATAGGGTCAAGTGTGCTGACTGACTACCTTTACTATCTTTCCTGTCTTCTTTCAGGTCTACTTTGGACGGTTCATCCCAATTGCTTCTTCTCCCCTCCCAGTTAGACCCGTCTATTGGATCAGTGAATCTTTTGGCTCTGTACACCAGATATGAGTTGCCTAGTACACAATCATCTCCTTGATGTGCCATCACTCTCTCTGCACGTCTCAAGATTGTCTCATTGTGGGTTCTGATCTACCAATGACAATTTTGATACAAGTGAGGTCAGTTGTGTTATTTCCCACTATTCAAGATACTTGTATACTAACATCTAGCCTCTTGTCTTCTCCAAATTTGAAACTCATGTATGTTTGTCTCATTTTGATGTTGTAACAGAATGTGGTGATCCAACAACCATTGTTCTTGATCTGTATCTCTGTAACATTTTTGAAATGATGTTCCATGGATTTGTGTACCTCTGGATGATTGTATCTGAGCAGATATGAGAGGAACATCTCCTTTTGCCTGTGCCATGGCGCTGCAGGGGTTTGCCATTCACTTGGCACTGGGTTACCATTGTAAATGAGGGCATCTGCATCTTTGGTCTCTGTGTGTGAGGTTTTGTTGGAAGTATGGCTCATATCTTGTTGTAGCCACAGAGGATCACAAATCAATAATGGGACATAACAACCAAGCTTGGTCATCACTGTGTCCCAGTACTTTGACAGCACCACTACTGTGCCATCAAGTTCTTTGCCCTTTTGGACTCTGATCTTCTTCTTGGGACAATCTCCTCTATTGGAAGCCTTCCTGGCTGATGACTTATCCACTAGACCTGGGCCTTTTCCGCTCTTGAATTCTAGCTAGCTCTCCCTGTCTTTATTCAAGCAATAAGAGTTGTCTATCTCCAATATTGAATGTGTCTTTGATCTCTTGGTTGAAGCAGGCTATCATCTGATCTTCCAACATCTCAACAACTTCCGGTGTGGGTCTGTCATCCCCTTCAAGCTCTGCTTGAGTCCTAACAAAAAGCATGCTTATCAGCATGTGCTTCACATCATCTTATTCATAAAGTATTCCGTTCTGGGAGCATTTCCAATCTTGGAAGAGTACTTCTCCAAAGAGGCATTTTGTTAGGAAGGTAAATCATCCCTTTGGGGGGGGGCATTTCTGTGTAGGAAGTACTAGGCTGACTTTTGTCTTTTGCCTACATTCTGCTTCTTTTGGAGCTCCACCAATTTTGAGGACAAAACTACCTAATGTGACTCAGCACTCACCATTGTTATTGTCCAAATGTATACCACCTAGTACTCTACCATGTGGCCATATGTCATGAGGTATCTCACATCCTCCTTGCAGTGGTCCAGGGTTTGCTAAGGGATTAGGTCCTTCTAGTTGCTGATGATGGGTTGGTGCTCCTTGATTTCTGGCTTGTCTGTTACCTTTGTGGTTGCTAGAGTTGTTTGGTTGTGCTCTAGCTGCCAAGTTAGGTTGACTTGTCACTCCTGGTTCTCAGCCTGTTGGGTGTGGGGCTGCTTCTTGTGGGGGACCTTCTGTTTTTGAATTTGCTCTGTTGGTTGCTTGGGAGTTGGTAATTCCTGGTTGGGTTCTGCTCCCCAATGCCATGTCACCTTGTATATGGCCTTGTGTTCCGCTTGTGGTGGGTGCACCTTCTGGTTGTTTCAGGACTTTCAATCTAATAGTACCCACTGGTTGGGTATTGCTTCTTTCCACCTATAGTGATTCTTTTCCTGGTTGTCAAGGTTTCCGGAACTTCCGGTCATTTCCATTTTGCAGTTGATCCTGTATGTCTCTTGTCCTTCTCCATCATCTATGCCTTCTGTTCCTCCTTATTTTTGATCTATCATCTTTTGAAAATCTTCTGTCTTGTTCATTTTTTTATTTATTTTCAAGGTGTAGATTGGATAGTTGAAGCTGCAGTTTGTTGATATGAGGAAAATGAATTTCAAGAGAAAAAATTTATTTGGCCTAAGAAATAGAGCAAAGAGTGAGAGACTGTGCAAGAGGGACAGAATGCAAGAATTGCAGGGATTTGTGGTGGTAAATTCTCTGTACTATATTCCTGTATCCTACGTGGTTCTGTCCAGGTATGTCATGATCCCGTGACATCCCACTAGTCTCTCTTTCACAGCTCTCCTCCTTTGATGGAAGATGCCTGACACGTCGGGGCTTTGGTGTAAAGCTGTCATGATTTGACAGATTTCATCTTTAGTTTACTGGTCCTCCAATTTCCCCCGATCCAATTAATGCTTCAGCCAACCACCATATTTTGCATTTCACCACCAGAGGAGATTTACTGGTGCTGGAGAACACGCTAACTTAACCAAGTCCCTGCTCAATCGCAGGCGCTTCCTTCGGACTACGCAGGCTACGGAGACGCCTGCGACGAGGAGGGACTTAGTTAAGTTAGGAGAACACGCAGTGCTTGATAGCCAAAAGGCTCAAACAGCACTTGAAGCAATGAAACAAAAAAAGCTTGATTAAATGATGTAGGAACTTAATGATTGAAATATGTCAAATCAAAGCTGATGTACTGTCAGACTTCCAGCCTGAAAACACTTTTTGAAAACTTTTGAGAAGTCAACATTTCTGAGATTGACTGTAAATATGTATACAAACATTATCCAACCCATTAAATACCACAACAAGATCAAACCTGTAAGAAGCATACAAAAATTCAAAGGATTATAAAGTATTATTCGTTTCCAAATTTTACAAAGCGGTACATCAATTCGAAAAAGAACAAATTTTTGATGGTATGATAAAGTATAATGTACATACAATGAATGCTTTTAAACCAAATCCTCTCCAAAACAGAAATCAAAATGACATACTACGTATCTTATTAATCTTTGAAAACTTCACCTCATCATCATCATCATCGTCGTCAGTAGTAATAGTATGATTCAAACCTTCAGTACCAAAACAAGATTTCAAATCCTCCTTCGAATCTTCCTTCAAATCCAAAGCCCCATCAACTTTATTCTGATTCTCAACCTTCATCTCCGCCTCAGGCCTCATAAATCCCGAATCCAAGATCACACCCCTTCTAGGATCAAAGACCGTCCTTTTAGGACCTTTAAACGTATATCCCACAAACGCATGTAATTTTCTAGTCTCCAAAAGCTTAGCTCCATGAGTCTTATCTCCAAGTAATGGATCCCTTGTTTGGAATTCATTGGCTTCATTCCCGTTCGCTCCTGGCCCTTCTAATGGGTTTTCATCTATCTCTTCTTCAAAATATCGCGTATCCGTTTCATCTGATATCTCAGGTACAAAAGGTGGTGTTTGTAAATGAATCGTATCGAAATCAATGTCTACATGAACAAAACCCTTTAGTCAAAACCAGTTCTTTATTGTGAAAAAGATCAGAGAAAGATATAAAGTGGAAGTGAAAACAAAAACCCAACGTGAAAACCAAGGATGAGCTCTAATCTGATTAGCCCCATCCTTCATAGCCCGACTAGGCCCCGAAACGTGTTCAGTAGTCGTTCCATCTTGAAATCTTTTAGAAACCGAATTATAAAAAGAAGTTGGACGAGAAGGATAAACTGAAGAGATTGGGATCCCACGTGATCCTAATCTATCATTCCGATCACAAATCAGACTCTTGATCAAATCTTTGGCTTCATTCGAAACAGCTGGTTCATCTGGAAATTGTAAGGTTGTTCTCCATTGGATGATCTTTGTTCGAGTGATTTGACGTGATCTTGCCATGAAAGGTGCATATCCAAATAACATTTCGAATAAGATGACTCCTGAACTCGAAGAAACAAATGGTTCATCAACTCATTCAGATCAAATCTTTATGGCTGATGGAATAGATTCTTCTTTCTTACCCATGCTCCACCAATCGCATGCTTCATCATACCCAATAGATTTTAAAACTTCAGGTGCCATACTATCGAAAGAAACCCAACAGATCAGACTGATTTTAAGCTAAAGTAAAGTTGATTGAGACTCACTAATTATTAGTGCCTACAACAGAGAAAGCCAATTTCTTCCGATTCCGATCTCGAATTGTCAAGACTCGATCAGAATAAGAAGTAGGAGTTTGAACGTCATTCAAATCGGATTCATTCCTAAAGATATCTCTAACAAAATAAGCTTGATCATGTTTGCGAATCTCTGGTAATCCATCTTCTAAATCAATCCCATGTTTATGAAGCAATACCAAACGTTGGTGATCATAATAAGCTCCATCATGAGCCCTGCATCAGAATATCATTCTGATCAGTTGTTTTATTGGTATCTTCCGCTTTATAAACTGTTGTTGGAGTAAAACGTACCAATGAAAATCAGTAGCTAATCCGAAATCTGATATCTTTAAATGACCATCCCTATCAAACAAGAAATTATCAGGTTTAATATCTCGATGAATATAACCTAATCTATGAGCTTCTTCAATAGCAAGTACCATCTCAGCGCAATAAAACCTCGACATTTCTTCCGAGAATTTATCTTTTTCAATCAATAGATTTAGCATATCACCTCCTATCATATATTCCATCACCAGATAAAGGTGATCTAAATCTTGAAATGAATATAATAATCTGACGATCCATTTCGAACTTGAACTAGCTAAACTCATCAAATCCCTTTCGGCTCTAACATGTCCTTCTTGTCCTTTCCTTAACATATCCGATTTTCGTAATTGTTTCATGGCTAATAATTCGCCAGTGTTTCGATCCTTGACTAAGGAAACTACTCCAAACGCTCCATGTCCAATCGTTTTGATCTTGATAAAACTGTTCATGCCTACTCTGCTTCTGATCTCTCGTAAGTAATTTGTTTCACTCAAAACCCATGCCATACGGATATTGTTTTGTTCGGCTTCGGTTAAATTTAATCGAAGGATTTCAGTTTCTAATAATTCTTTCCTTTGATCCCGATCACGGGGTCGTTTCAAAATCGAATCTACCAAGACAAAATCACATCAATCCATCTGATGAAAATGGATTTGAGATTCATTCACTGACAATAATGTTGCTCAAAGAACACTTTAGCCGCTACTGCT
Source organism: Melampsora abietis-canadensis (assembly GCA_002157025.1). Classification (NCBI taxonomy): domain Eukaryota; kingdom Fungi; phylum Basidiomycota; class Pucciniomycetes; order Pucciniales; family Melampsoraceae; genus Melampsora; species Melampsora abietis-canadensis. The sequence continues at coordinate 20,220 of MWRH01015630.1, read as the reverse complement.
TTTTCAACCGTCTGAAGACTCGGAATAAAGTTACGTGTACCGGTTTCTTCAATTGCTTCATCCTCAGGAACTTTCTTTAAACCAGAAGGCGAAGAAGGACGAAGATCTGAGAGATCTGAGTCCGAAGTTGGATCTGAAAAATCCATCAAAGGTCTACTACGATCCGGATGAACGATGATGGTTTCTTGGGCCTCTTCTGCATCGATATCTCCTTTCAACCCAGACAAAAACTGAAGGCTTTCTTCATCCTTTGAAGAATTATCTTGTTCCGACTTTGTTGTAAGAAGGATGGTGGGCGGATCTAAAAGGTTACTTTTGATACTGGATACACTATCAGAAGCCGGCATCCCATTCACGACTTTCAAACTACCTTTCTTTAATCCAGCTTCTTCCATTTGTGAAAAGATTTCGCCAATCCCTCTGGCTTGTGCTTCGGCTGCTTTTTGTCTTGAAATCACTTTGATCGGTGTAACCCAACCTGGTTCTTTTGCCCAAGACCCCCCGAAAGGTTTATGAAACGAAAATTAAATGAAGAAACTTGGAGATTTCATTGATATAAGAATTGAAAGAAGGATTCACCTGGTAATTTGCCTACTTGTTCCGTTTTCCATCTTTGTAAAATTTCTTCCGCTTGTTCAACATCACTTGCATGACAAATATGTCTATTTAAAATAAACAATCACGTCAAGAAAACAAAATATATGTAGTAAGTTGACCGAAGAAAGACTGATTTGGATCTCTAAATATAGGAAAAACCAAGTCAGAAACCTACCTCATCATTTCAGGTTTACCAATCATATCAATACTAACTCGATTAGATTCTTTGAAATTATTACCACGAGCTTTAACAAGTTTAAAACTATTACCAAAACTAGATCCAATCCTTGCCAATGTACTTGAAGAAGCGTTCAAGAAAATGGGGGATTTGGTCCCATGATTGAGATGATTTTTGGGATTCTGATTTAAAGAATCCAATGGCTGAAAACAAAAGGAAATCAGACTTCCATAAATAAATATATATATACCTATTCATATATTTCAATGTGATTATCAATATTGATGTTTCCAAAATAGAAAACTTACGTCTAGATGATTCCAATCATCTTTAGCAGAACCTAACTGAAACCCATGATCTCTAATCTGTTTATGATTTTTCCTAGAAAGTGTTCCTTTAGTATATCCCAAAAGATCAAAAAACCCTTGATGTAAAAACAGTGAAGTTCCTGTAGTTCCTTTGATCGTTCGATTCGTATTCTCAATCGATCCATTTGATTGTCTTGTTGGATTGTTTAAAAGAGTTCCAGACTGAGACCTTAAAGAGATTCCAGCAAAACTCCAACCGTTTGAAGTGGAAGAAGAACTTGGGATTGGAGCGATTCGAGGAGACGTGAATTGTGAGACATCCAACGTTCTTTGGAAGCGTTTGGAGGGTTGGGTAGCTTCGATTTCGATTCTTCTGATGGATAGTTTTTTTTCTTCGTTTGTTTCTTTGGTTGATAAATGATGTCTTGAAGTTGAAGTTGATGATGAAGTGTTGGATGGCATTGGTCTTGGTCCTGATGGATGTAAGTTTGGTGAGATCATCTTTGTTGAGATGATATGAATCGAATGTTTTGAGAGAGAGTAACTCAATGAGATTTTAATGTTTGGTATGATAAGTGATTCATTGAGGCTGAGCAGAGCAGCAAGAGTTGAATATGTTTAAGGACAACCGTTTTATGTGACTGATGAGTATATAGGTAAGATGTTGGTTGATTTGATCATTATCATCGAAATGTAATGCAAACTGAAGATGTGCATAATAATAAAGAAAGAGTAATCTTTCATTCATCAAGCTGAATCAGTTGTTCAATGGAAAATTGACATCATTTCATCAAAGCCTGGAAATGATGATGTATATCCATTATACTAATAGATTACCTATACAGTAATAACATACTAAACATGGAATATCAAACTCATTAATCATCAGACCTGCCTAATTAATTTCAACTTTACATTTATACACTTTTTAAAAAACAAATCCACTTTACTCAATGCTTCACTTAAACTATTCTTCAGAATCACTTCAATCACATCTCAAAAATCACAACAAAAATTAATAATCACAAACAAATGAATGCATTAAAAACAAATTCACAATTGCCATAAAACCATACATGTAATCAACAAATCTACCAACCTAATCCCTTGGAAAATCTAATCAAAAAAAATAATAAACGCAAACTCAAAAGCCACAGATGATCGAAAATCAATTTGAACCAAAACCCCTACCACACAAACACATCACCTGAATTTTTGTTCTTCCATTCTATTCCATTAAGAATTCTATAATTAAATTTTAAGTAGTTGTAGTAGAAGGCCAATCCCAAACTTTACATAACCATTCAACCAAATCAGGTGTCCAACTTTGAGACTTGATAATCCAAGGATGTTGTGTCAAAAGTAACTTAGGTATCGGTCTCACATTCGGATCTTTCTCCAAACTAACCAAACCAAAACCCACATCAGAAAACCCAAAGGCAAAACACTAAGAAAAGAAGAAGCTAACCAAGTAGTCAAAAAGTGTTGTAAAGCTTTAGTCCATTTGATTCCCAGTTCGATTTCTTCATTCATAGAAGGCATTTGAAAGGTCACCACAGTTTGTAAGAGTTCGAATGGATGCATGGGGGTTTGATCATCGGTTGAAGAAAGTGGAAATCGATTTAGAGCTAATTCTAATAAGGTTAATCCTAATGACCAAACATCCGATGTGATTGAATACTTTTCTCCTCGAATCCTTTCAGGCTAAAACCCAAAAACGAGAAGAAATCCATTAAGTTCCATGGGAGAAAGGCTTTGAAGAATGAAAATCACTTACAGCCATGTAAGCAGAAGTGCCCATGAAAGTGCCCGCAAGACTTCCAATCAATTCACCCGAAACTCCTAGATCACATAACTTAATCTGACCTTCCTTAGTGACCAATATATTCGAAGGTTTGATATCCCGATGAATAATTTTTTTCATATGTAAATAATTCAATCCAGATAAGACAGATTCGGCTACTTTTCCTAAAATCTTTTCTCCAATCCTACCCTGACGCGATTTGATGGTTTTATAAATCGCTTCTAATGATCCTCCTGAACAATATTCCAATAGGATTGCGATTTGGGTATCATTCTGTGGTAAAACCCAAAAGAAATGCGATTAGATACAAGAAGAAATGAAGGTTTTCTTTCCCCAAAGGAAGCTTACTTCTTCTAGGAATGCTCCATAGTATTTCACGATCCATGGGGTTTCTCCATTAGCTACTTCTCTATTGAATGCTAATTCTCTTAAGATTTGTTTATGAACTGAAGGATTTGGAGAAGTAGGAATCGCCTTTAATCAGAATCCCCCATTCGAAAATCAGTTCGCTTTACAAGACAACCGAATTGGAGGGTAGATAAACAAGAGATTCGAAAAAAGACACCCTACTTTTTTAGCCATATAAACTCCCGAAGGTCTATGCAAAACCTTCTTAACTTCTCCACCCGCTCCTTCACCTAAACTATTCAAGACTTCTAGATCCATCGGATCGAATTCGATTTCCAGCACATCTTCTTCATCCGCTTCTCCTTTCGAATCTGTCTCTTCAACCACCACTCCGTCTTCTTCTTCTCCATTTCTGATCTGATCAGAATTACGTTGACGAGATTCGGAGGAAACAGATCGCGTAGGTGTGTCGGAAGCTCTAGGTCTTCTGACCACAATCGGACGGATGGAAGTGTTACTTGCACTTCTGGACCTAGAAACTGCTGGAGAAGGCGGGGCGAGGTCCGAGTTCGAATGGCTGGTGCCGATGATGGCGGTTTGGATGTCTTTGATAATCTGATGTGGATCGGTAATCCTTCCTCCATTCTCGTCATTCGGATCGATGGTTGTGTTGGTGGTAGGATATAGACTTCCGCGTGATATTTCGGGTGAAGAGATGGATGGTTGTAAGGCGAAAGAAGAAGAAGGAGTTGTTCCTGTTGAGAGTGAGAAGGATCCATTGGATTTATGGGTTCGATATGAACTAACTGAATTGTTTCGATTGTGACCGATTGGAGGTAGTACGGGTGGAGTATGAATTGATGTGATCGTTAATGGAGGTCGTTTTGAACCTGGTTTGGTGGTGGTGGTTGAAGATGGAAGTGTGTCTGATAAAGAGTTGAATGAATCTAGTGTTGATGAAGAAGTGATTGCAGTGGTTGCAGTGGTGGTTGATGGGTTTGAATTTGAAGTTAAAGTTGAATTTGAAGTTTTGGAATTCAAGTTAGGTAGAACCAGTGATGGTTTAGGTGGCATCTTAACTACTTCTTTATAAAATGCTTTCTTGATGATGATGATGATGATGATGATGATGATGATGATGATGCTGAATCAAAAGTTGAAGAGTTGTTGTTTCTTAAATTAAATTGATGTTGTCATGATAAATACAATACAATACAATACAACACAATACAATACACTCACTCACTCACTCTCAATCAAATCAAATCAAATCAAATCAAATCAAATCAAATGTGTACTCCGGTAAAATGAATTATGCCGACAATAGGGTTGTTTATATAGTGACAGTGTTACCTAACACCCATCCTGATCATCATCCCAATCAGCAATCATGAGCAATCTAGGTATTCAATCAATCTAGAACCCTAGAGAACAAGAACAAGAATTCAAGTATCTCCACTACTCACATCACTCATTTCAACCTACGCACAGCATAGCATTAACACAGCATCAGGAAAGAAAGCTACAGTATGCTGTGATATGTACCCTGAACTTACACTCTCCCTCACAGAGTTTGAGAAAGATAGTTCTGACAACCAATTAAATGCATGAGGACTGCAAGTGTTAAAGTACACTACATACCCTGAAGTATCTGACACGAGCAAGATGAAAATCACTCAAATTGCTCAGCCTCAACTGACTTCATGAGCCTAGACAATGATACCTACGATCAACACTGAAGTTCTATACAAATCCCCTACCAAAAATTATTTGTGGTGAGTGGTCATAGATTTTTTTTAGAGTTTGTTGCTTTGTGATCTGGATATGTACCTAATACTTTAGATTGATACTTGAGTATATAAAACTACATGATCATGAAACCAATTTACATATCATGTTGTGATGTTCGACTTTGAAAAGTTATCATCATTCTTCTTGATCTTTTTTTCAATCTTCTCATTTTTAGGATTAAGATTTGAATGGCCAGAGTGTTTCAAATTATCAAACCCTCCAAGAAATCAGAACAAATGAACACAGTTTTTACCATTCCTTGTCTGTCCCTTTAAGAGGATGTTGTAGAAAATGATAAAAACTTATCAACTCCACAATATTAACATGCTCATTGAGATAAGAACAAAGCTTTTGGGTTCTTTCAAACAAAGGGAAAAAACATCTTGTATCTCAACTGACTCAGAATTCCTTCAATTTCAAGAATGTCAATGTATACATACCCTAATATACCTCCATTTAAAACAAGTTACACACGTCAAACTCTATAGCCAAAATCCTTGATTGTAACTTTGGAAAACTAAAACGTCTCCGGGTATGGAAAAACACTTTCTTTAACTCTGATTAGAAAACTTCAAACTTTTATTCAATTTACAAAGCTTTGAGGATGTCCTATGCACAGGAGCCAAAACAAGAGCTCACATAGAGGTGAGCACTAAAAGCCTTCCATATCCATCCACAAAACAATCATTTCCATCTATCCTTTCATGTCACAATTTTTTGTTGGGTTCAGGTGATCAGCATGCAAAACTTCCATCTTGCTCAAGTTTGCTCATCTTCATCTTGATTGGGCATCCCAAATGAGCATTCCTTGAGCATAGATGAGTACTCAGGAATCAGCTGGCACACCCCCACACACTCAGAATTGTTCCCATTATAATCAAGCCTTTGAAAGTGTCTGCACAGACTGAGTGTTCAGTCAGGTCCTGAGATGACCTGAGTGGATCAGGTAGCCCTCCCTCAGGCTCCTTGGCTGAGCAATAAAGCCTGAGGAAGCCTGGCTCATCTACTCAGCTCTCAGCTCATGTTGATCAGGTCTGATCACACAATCAACATGAGGTGAACACAGTCAGTTTTGGAAGGAAAAAAGTAGAAAACTTGGAGAAAACCTGAAGCTTCTCATGCTCACCTCTATGTGAGCTCTTGTTTTGGCCCCTGTGGTGTAGACCCACAAATCTCTTAGGGTATGTGTGTTGCACCAGATTATGTCCAGAAACACCCCAAACACTGGCACATTTATTCCTGAGTCAGGCGTGGGATCCGAAAGCTTAGGATAAAGGCTTTAGTACTGGATAAGTAAGGCCAATTGCAGTGCAACAATTTAAATGTGTATCTCAATGGAGACTTGGGATTGGTTGATTATTTTGAGTGCGCTTGTATGACATTACACACCAAGTCAATCTAAAATACAATTAGTAAGGTTAAATACTGAGATAGGTCAATCAAGCCTTAGATTTGATTTTTGAGAATCACTTTGTAGTTGTACATAGAATGTTTGGGTTAGAATCATAAGATGATCATGAAATCAATATCCTTTCAAACTCCATACATTTACCATTCAAAACAACTTCACTTCAAGGTATGAAAGATGTCTTATGGGTTGATCAAGTACGATCCTGTACCCATGGTTTATAATGAATCATCTTTTTCATTTCTAAAGCATACGACAATGATCTATGAATTTCTTACAAGTATCTATGAACATTTTTTTCCATCAAGCCATCTCACCCACTAATTAGTGATGATCTTCCGATTCGATTTGATATACCAATTCCGATGCTTTCAATAAAGTGTTTTGTAAAGATTCGGGTAAGATTAAAAACCCTTCATTCGGTGTCCAAATCCTATAAACCGGATTAGGTTGATAGGTGTTTGGTGATGGTAAACCGGTTTGAGCGTTGACAAGAAATGAAAAGATTATCGATTCAGCACTTGGACCGCCTCTATGTGATTGATCTGATTTAGATTGTCTTTGATCTTTTTAAAGAAACCAAGCGAGAATCACCCAAAGATATCAGTTTGAAGAACTTATTATAGAGCGAGAGAAAGGAAAGTAGAAGATTACCAAAGAGATGTATATAACCATCAGGACCATTATCTTGACGAGATTTAGCAAGATCGATTAGATAAGGATCAGATAGATAAGTGTTTTGAAAAGTTTGATGAATGAGTTTTAGGAAAGAAGGATTAGGTTGGAATTTGAGTGTTGGATGATGATGATTTGTAGCGTCTGAAAATGATCCTAAGATTGTAGGTGAAGATAAAGAGATAGGTGGTTTAGATAAAAAACTAATTGATGAACTTGAACTTGATTCAGTTGAATGTAGGTATAGTGGGGATGTTCCATTGTAGGTATTTAGTTTGACCGGATTTGTTGGTTGATTTGAAAGTGATCGGAATGAGATTGGTTGGGTTTGTGGTATGATTAGATTGGATATGATACGAGTTGATGGTTTATGAATCATTGTTTTGACGATTGAGATTGAGAAGAGAATCGAAGATATCCTTTGATGATTGCAGAGTGAATTAAGACATCAGATTGTTATATGCATGTACATACAATGTAGCTAAGTATCCGGCCCTGTTGTGTATCATTACATCATCATTTGACATTGGTCGATCGATCGATCGATACACGTGACTTGATCAACTTTTCTTCTTTTCCACGAACACACACTGTCACTGTCACCACTCAAGACTCAACACCAATCCTACAAAACTCAGCATTTCATTAATCTACAAACTCATCATCATGAAGCCCTTTATAGGCTTCAATCCCAAACTATTAATCTTCATATCTAATCTTATCATCTTATCATCATCTACACCTTCATCAGATGCTATCGAAGAATTCTCAGAAGATGATTCATTATTATGGGGTACATATCGACCCAACCTTTATTTTGGTTTACGACCTCGTTTACCTCATTCTTTGATGATGGGATCGATTTGGTTCGGTGTTAACGACTTTTCTAGTTTTTCAAGTTAGTTGAAACTCTCAAATCATTCTTTTTCACCTAAACTCAATCTGAAACTCAATATTCTGTTGACTTAGAATCAAGACATGCATGCGAACAAGGTGATGATTTGGCTGGCTATGGTTGGAAGACACATGATGGTAGAACAAGTGGTCAACATTATGTGAATGATGTGTTGAACAATGTGAGAATCGAATCTGAACTATTGAAAATCGAAGGTGGTACTCATGGTCTGTTTACCTTTCTCTGATTTCCGTGCCTCTTTCTCATCTTCCAAAGCCGCTCATGATTCTTGAAATGTTGACCTCGATCTTGGACCTTTTCGTTGGACATATATCGGATTTTAGGCGGAAGTTGGGGTGTCAGGATACGTGGAGAACGTTTAAATCCAGGTGAGTTGAAGAATGTTGCAAATGGGTTTTTCTTGAAGTTGTAGCTAATCTTCTGCAAGTCTCGTTTAAGCTGCACCGGCAAAGATTAGTATGATCAATTATTTTGGACTAGATGGTTTGGGAACATTTCAGTTAGAGAGTGAGGAAGATGATGAGGTGAGTGATACAAAACACCGATCAAATGTGGTAGACACACCATAAAATCTGACTATTTGTTGAATTCAATTCTTAGGGTATTGAAGGACCTGTCAAGATCTCGGGTTCAACTACGCAACTGGGCGAATTCACGATCCGGGTACAAGATAGTGGGTAGGAATCTTTGTTGTAACCCAAACTTGTTTCTGTGTCGCTAATCATCATGTATCATTCATCCAAGGTCCAACCAATTCTCGTGTTCAGGGTCGTAATCATGCCTCTGAGTTTGGTGAACAATTGGATCGTACTCAATATCTTGGAATCCAGATGCCAGCTGGTACCGTATGGAAAGCTAAAGGTGAATACAAATCAAAACCTCGATCAAAGAACTCTTGTCATCTTTGGTTTGCTCTAACCAATCTCTCCCGATCGATAATTCCAGAAAGCATTATAATGGCCATCAATGAACGTGTTCACGGATTAATTGATAAGTATACAAAGGAGAATTTACCCGACCCAGCCTTGACGCTATCCTTACCCAACGAGATCCGATATGGCAGCAATCTCTATGCGGTACAAAAGACTTACGAGGCCCCATTTGAACTTGAGATCTTTTTTGATGGAGATGGGGCTCCTACATTAGATTCGATGTCACTCTCAGCCGGTTTAGCCGCAGCATCAGAAGCCTTCAATGATCGGTTTGAGAGAACATTCCCTAAAGTGTTTTCTTCTGAATTCACAGCTGATCAACAAGTAATGGCCAAAGAGATGCTCTCGAGTATGATCGGAGGGATCGGATACTTTTATGGTTCTTCAATCGTCGATCGAAACTTTGCTCATGATTATGATGATGATGGATTATTACTCACTGGTCATACTGAAGAGACTGAAGCAGGTCAACGTACTCGGGATCCACAATTGACTGAAGATAGAGAACTCTTCACTGCTACTCCTAGTCGATCATTCTTTCCTCGTGGGTTTTATTGGGATGAGGGTTTCCATCTTGCTCTGATCGGTGCCTGGGATAATGACATGAGGTACGTGTGAAAGCTTTGTGCTGATCCAGAATGATATCGTGAACCTCTTGACTGAGTTCGATTTGCTGAACTCTATCTCTTCTTCTGGTGGATGATCTTCATCTGGTACTACAGTCTTGAGATCTTACGAAGTTGGATGAATCTCGTCGATCGAGATGGGTGGGTGGCTAGAGAACAAATCCTGGGAGAAGAAGCGCGTAGCAAAGTTCCTACCGAATTCCAAACCCAATATTCTAATCATGCCAATCCACCGACATTGACAATGGCCGTTACATCTTACATCAAACGACTCAAACGAAGACAACCAGGAGGAGCGATTAGTGATGCTGAACTAGGGCTCAATGCAGGCCCGCAACAAGTCATGTCAGGATCAGTGAACCCTGGAGAACGATTGTTATCGGATGGAGTCTTGGCAAGAGGGTTTTTGGAAAACATTTATCCTAAGCTTAAACTTCATTATGAATGGTTCAAAGAGACACAGATTGGACAGATTCGAGAATGGGGAAGAGAATCGAGAAGCAAGACAGAAGGATATCGATGGAGAGGAAGAACGAGGGATCATGTACTTACCTCTGGTATAGATGATTATCCAAGAGGATTGCCACATCCGGGTGAATTGCATTTAGATTTGATTAGTTGGATGGGATTCTTTACTCGTACTATGAAACAAATTGCAGAATATGTTGGAGAAGAAGATGATGTGATGGAATATGAGAAAACTTATGCGGCGATTGTGGCCAATATTGATGGTGTGTTTTGTTTCTTGATCTTCATGAAGCTCTTCTAGCTGTGTAATTGTTTTTGAGAAGATCTTGTAAGCTGATGGATTGAACTTTTTTGAAATTTGTCAGATTTGCATTGGAATGAAGAGAAACAAATGTACTGTGATGTTAGTGTGAACGATAATGGTAAGTGACATCAAGAAAGGACATGTCGAAAGTTTCAAATCTGGAAAAGATTGTTGACTTTGAATTTATCTATCCGCAAATAGATGAATCGTATCATGTCTGTCACAAAGGTTATATTTCCTTATTCCCCTTCCTACTCGGTCTCCTTCCACCAGATTCGCCTAAATTAGGTGCAATCTTGAAAGATATTCGAGATCCAGATGGAGTTTGGTCTGATTTTGGAATTCGAAGTTTATCATTAAGTGATTCATATTTCGGACAAGGTGAGAATTATTGGAGAGGACCGATTTGGATTCCTATGAACTATATGGCACTCTGTTCACTTTACAATGTATGTGGTTTTTCATTTCAATTGAATGATTTAAGTATGCGTAGGGAGGAGATGACGTGTACTTACTTATGATTGGTGTTTTGATTTGGGGGTGGTTTAGACTTATGCTAAAGAGGCTGGTCCTTATCAACAATTAGCTGCTACAATTTACAGTGAATTGAGAGAGAATGTGATCAAAAATGTTTTCAAGGTGAGTAAACAGGTCTTCTTTCTTCTTGGTTTCATTGGTATTGATCGATTCCTTTGCCTTCAAATATAAACCTATCATTGTGTATGCAGGAATGGAAGAGGACAGGATTCACTTGGGAGCAGTATGATCCGATGAATGGAGAAGGTAGAAGATCTAAACCGTTTACTGGTTGGACAAGTTTAGTGGCCATGATGATGGCTGAAGAATATGATATGTGATCCTTCATTCCGGGGTCCAAACTGATCGGAAGCCGAAAAAGGATGAACAAGTCAAAACAATTGATGAATGTTTTTAGTTTTCAGTGGAAGGAAGCAAAAATAAAAGTATGCATTGTGTTAGTTTTGGTTTTCATGAGGTTTGGTGAATAAGTTTTTTCCCTTCTTCTGTTTTGTAAATAGATAGATGGAGTTGTGTTGGATGATTTTTGCCCCCAGAAAATGGAGAAACTCATGGAATATGTATAGACTTTTTACTGAGATATCAGGATTGTATTAGTGAGATTCCTAATTACCCCTAAGCACAGGGGCCAAAAGAGATGCTCACATGGGGGTGAGCATACCACTCCTTCCTGAAGTCTGCAAAAATGGTTTATTTTCTTTCAGATTGTTTCAATTGAGACTTTTGCTACTGTTCAGGTGATCAGCCTGTTTTACTCAAATTATGACAACCCTATAACATTGGGGTATTTGTAAGGAACATTCTCTACTTTGGCCATCCATCCATCCTCTCCTTACATTCCAGTTACCCTACTCTCAGGATCTTTCCTGCTCCCAATCTCTCAATTATTTTTGAACTCAATTAAATTTAACATGAGGGCAAGCAAAAGAAACTTAGGACTAATGCCTGAATTCAAACCAGAGCCCATGATGATTTATATTGGAATTGATTAATGAGTAGTTCACAGTATACAAACAAAAGTACCACCTATTCAAAATTGTTTCACTCTATTCAGTTGCTTTTTGCATTTTTGAGATTGTTGTAAGGAGATTAGTCACCTAAAAGTTGTGTCTGTTATGATGCATGATTCTGATAAAACATTTGATCTGATGTATGATGCATGATTCTAATGAAACAATTGGTTTGATCTATACTTCTTAATCAAACAAGCAAAACTAGGGACAGATGAAAAAAGCATACAAAAGGTGTAATGTCAAGATCATGTTTGAAGGTGTTTACCAATTTTATCACTTACCACTGACCATTTTCAACAAAGAATGGATCAAATTGGATACTTGACACTTCAAAGACATGGTAAAACACTCTTGAGTACTAATGGACAATTTATAACAGACACAAACACTTATTGACCAATGGATGATAAAAATGAAAAATGAAAAGTGAAAGAAAAAAACACCTGCTCAACAATTCCCTACTCTCCATACCCGTTCACTTGACTATTTTAAATAAAATTTGACATAAATTATTTGCTTGATTTGTTATTTTGACTCTTGACTATTCCTTTCTCATGATACCATGTCCTTCTTTTATTCCATGTTTTACCAAAACTCCTCAATTTCACTTCAAATTTGAAATCCTTCAGTCCAATTTCCAATCTACTAGTTTGTAAGTCTTTTGCTTCTTTTTTCAATTGATTCCTTTATTTCAATTTCTTTTGTTTTGTTTTTATTTATTCAAAACTGATTTAAAATGGTTTTGATTTCCCTTTGTTCTTTACTTGATTTATGTTGGTTGGGTCATTTCTTCTTCTAACTGTTGAAATCAATCAATCAAAACAAATCAAAACTTGTAGGTTTGTTCTCTTTCTTTCTTTTATTGTATTTGATTTGGCTTCTTCTATTAACTTGATTTAGTTATTGAATATATGTAATTGAAATAATTGACTTGATTTTATTTCCACTGGCTGGTTATTTAGATTGATTGGTTTGAGGTTGAATTTCAGCTATGTAAGTGCTTTTTGTTTCTCTTCTTCTATCTGATGATCTAATTATGACTGATATTAATATCCTTTTTAACTCTATTAAGAAGGATTTGATGAGCTCCTGATTTGTTTCATTAGAGATCTTTCTTCCTTCTCTACATTGCTTGATTTGATTCATTTTTTTTGTTTCTTCTTTCTTTCCGTTATTTGGTTTTGTAATTTTCAATTTGATTTATTAAATCTATTGTTGATTTGTGTTGTTTTGAATGATTTCAGCTCTTGTAATTTGAATTCTTCAATTTTAGATTGTTGAAACTTTTGCCTGATAATTTTCATTTGAAATGATTTGTTGCTATTGATCCAATGATTATTGTTCTGGTTGTGGATGCAAGCAGATTTGGGATTGCAAACACAAAACCAAGAGAACAACAAAACAAGAACATCTCTAGCAAACTCATAGATACTACTACCAAGAATAAAAAAGATAAAAACAGAAAGGGTTGTTGGGATTGCTTTCCACACCAGGGCCAAGAAGTAAGAGAATCTAGGCCCTGATGATACAAATCCAGTCACATTGGCCCCGCTTGACCAAGAATACATTCCAAAAGGTACATTATCTAAAAACAGATGTGATCCTTGAAAGAGGAAAACAACACACTTTGTTAGACATCTAAAAGATATAAAATTTTCAAAAAAGAAAAAGTAAAAAAGAAGTAAAACTCAAAGGCAAAAAGACATTAAAATCCCTTGCTCTGACTAGACTTTCTCAACGTGTTCAGATAGTGATGTATGCAATTTATGCTTAAATGCACTTTAAAAAAGACCAAGAATACATGTAGACCGGAGCCAAGATGTAGAACCTAGGCCCCAATGATACAAATCATGCTACATTTGGTGGCTAATTGTTCATCCTGGGTTCAGGTATATAAAGGCAAACATGGTCAAGATGATGCAGCATCTAGGCCCTGGTGGCTTGTATTTGATTGCAGAACAAAGTCATGACTGCACCAATGTTGACAATATTACGGCTTGAATGATGATACATTATCTCTATTTGATCTCTGTTCAGTCTGGGCATTTATATGTCAGGTACTGCATTTTCCAGCTTCATGTCCATCAGGTTTATCTTTGGAGTTTGTGGTGATTGAGTTGATGACCACTCACAGATGAGTTTTTATTAACCTATGCCCACTAGGTAATAACTCAACAATGACAATTTGTTAAATTTCTAAGAAACAGTTAGTATTTGCCTAAATATCTAATATATGTCCAATAAATAACTGATAAATGTGTGATATTTCTTCCATAAACCTCTGATAATTTCTGAATGTGGTTGGTTGCCCTGGCCTACCAGTCACCTGTGATTGGGGGCTGCAATTGGCTCTGAGTTGCTGCAGACTCAGAACAGCTCAGAACCATGTATGTAATCTGCTGACAAGCGGGAAGAAATAGGAAATGAAAGGAAAAGCATTTGGAAGCAATTTGGAAGAAACCATGATGAAACATCCATGCTAGTTATGCTCACCTCTATGTGAGCATCTATTTTTGCCCTTGTCAAGGCTAACCCCTAAACCTTGCTGGCCACAAGGTTCATGCTAGGTCATTTAAGAACACTCTGCAGCTTGGCTGTAATTTCCCAAATCACTCAGAGATCATGGTGAAAGTGGGAAGAATTATGGCCCTTAATCACTCCAGGTTATGTTGTGATGGTCATGTGATGAACTTTATATGAACCATCCTTCCTCTGTGATGATCAACTGTTCAGCTTGAGAATATAAGCTTGTGATGATTCAGGAAGACACAAGCTCTTCAGCACATTATGCCTCTACTTGTTGAGTGATCTACAGTCCAAGTTTAAATCAATCATGATCAGGGTGGGAAGGGGTAGTGTCTTTCATTTTTGCTTTAGTTGAAGTATTCATAAGAATTAGGTGGCAAAGGCACTATAGAATACATGACTTTAGGCCTTACAAGGATGAAGTGAGAAATTCAGCCTGCAATGAGATTGTGTGTCTCAAATGTGCACACTCCCTTTTTTGGATCATGAGTGCATGGTTCACCATGTAAATATCCATGTAGGACGTCAATGTGCACACACGGAGAGTTTTGAAACAAATCTAAAAGTCTTTTGGTCAGATTTAGACCAAGATGGTTGTTGAGCAACCTTTGCACTTTGTGATTTGTTGAAGGATTTGCATAATCCTTTGTTGTCAAAAGGGGTCCACTGACTTTCAACCTCCCAGGTGATAAGGGGAAGATGTGCTTATCTTGGCACCTCTTTGATGGGTTGTTACAGATTCTAAAGAAAGTCTGTTGTGTATGCATGTCAATGTGCAACAAGGATATTTACATGGTAGTTCTCACCACAATCAAAGACTGTTTATAATAATATGTTTACCATCAAGTGAAGACATGTGGCTGTTCTTCAGGGAAGAGAGGCTGACCAACAAGCATGGTGGACCTTTTAGCCTGAAGGGTTCTCATATATGAGGCTTGAGACAGAACATTAACATTGAGATGCTTTGGCTATATAAAGACTGCTTTGGTGACATAAAAAGTTCCATTACAACAAATTACAACACCTGTTGCTTCTGACTGACTTTGCGCGGTCCTGGTTTGCAAGCTTTTCACAACACTTTTCTTCTTCTCTGCTCCTAAACTCAGGAAGACTTCATACTTTCATGACCTCAACAAATTGTGAGATAGATTGACATCTTGCTCTCTGAAATATGCCTTGGAAGCAATTGATCCCCTTCCTTCATTTGTTTCTCTTGGTTCTGCTTGCTGGAGATCTTGGGTCCCATATTTTTGCATCTGCTGATGCCATAGAATGTACCTATGGTTGGAATCAAAAAGCCTCCAGTGACCCAAAAGCTTGGAGTCAGTCCAACATCCCCCCTTCAGTGTTCAATTTTTCACTCCACAGTGAATCTACATATTTGGTTTCTGAGGAGTGTGAGCTGACCAAAAAGTTCAAACAATCTATCTATGCTCAAAGGCTGTGTTTTTCAAGCTGGCAGTGGTCCAATCTGCAACCACCATAACTGCAAGTGGTGTGGAAGGAATGATGGGCTGAAACCTTGTAAGATAGAATTTTTGTATGTTTGGTAAATGGGCAAATGTATAGAGGGATTGCTGAATGTTTGATTTGATGATTCATTACACACCTGGTAAGAATTGCATCAACACAGAGGGGAAAGTAATGAACCAAAGTGGCCTATGGGCTTGTTATCTCAGATTTCAGTGGGGCATGGTTACTGGACCATCAGGCGGCAGAAATTACGGTTAGTCACTTTGCATATTTTGCCCTAGAAACTTTGACTGCATATGTACATACATGTATTTGACATATCTCAAGATGCCTTGAATGCACAGAATCCAGTGGAGGATTTGTGAAATCTTCCTTACCAATTCCCACACCAGCAGTCTTTTTATAACTAGTCTGTCAAATTCTGGTTGATTGGTGGATCTTGAAAATAAAACTTTACAGACAATCTGCCTCCTTGGGCAACTGCTTCTGCATGGAACGCAATAACACTACCCAAAATATGATCCTTTCCAGGTGAAAAAGAAAAGCATTGATATAGACAAATCCTGAGACTACAGGCAGAGAGCATAAAATCTACAAAAATATACATCTTGTTCCTTGATGCTGGAGCTCCATTATGAGCATTTTTTTGTATTTTACACACAGATATTGGTAGATGTACTAACAATAGGGGAGCTCAGGTTAAATTATCTTGCTGCTTTGACCATAAAAAACTTTTCCCAAACTTATAAATCTTATGCAAAATTTCATGAAATTAGGAAAAGCTTTAAGGCATCCCAAATCCTTAAAAGCAGCAAATTTACACAAAAATACAGATGAGAAAACCCAAACAACTATGAAACAAAACAAAGTAGATAAACAAGTTGAGGTGAAAAACAAATAAAGGTGTTAAGACTGACATGGTAATCAGCAAACACCAATGGGAAAAAAATTATGCATTGATGGCTTCTTGAGAAACCACTGATTGTTGTTGCCCGCTGCTGACCATCTTGATTTACAAATTGGGAAAACTATTTACAGCACAGTACCGTGAAAAACTTTCCCCAATCTTTTAAGGAACCACTGTAAATTTTTGACCTAAGCCCTCTTAACAAAGGTTGAAAAGAATCAAAGAACAACCTGTAACAATACCTGGAATTTTGCCTTTGATTGTCAAGACAAGATTTTGCAATCTAAGAGCAGCAACAAATTTTGCAGATCTACTGCAAAGATTTCAATTATTGTTTCATTTAAAAGCTGGAGTGGTCCTCTTCAAATTTAACACAGGGAGCAAGGGGTTAACTCTCTATGTAAACACTCTATTCCTTCTTGAAGGGTTCTCCATAAATGGCCTTGTAAAACATTTTGCAGGTCAGCTACAGATGTGATGTTACAATGACAATTGTAGAGGAAAATTTCAGCTTTCCAATGAACTTCATATTGGGAGTTTTCATCACCAGCTGCAAAAGCTCTTGAATTTTCAAAATTCAATATGATGTCTCCCAGATCATGGACCAAATATTTGATATTGTTACAGTTGATGATTTTCAACTTTTATTGTTATTACATTGGCCAATATCTGTGTGAAAAATACAGAAAAATTCTCATAATGGAGCTCCAGCATCTAGGAAGATGTACATTTTTTAGATTTCTTGCTCTCTTCCTGCAGTCTCAGGAATTGATAAACAATGCCAACCTGCAAGCAATTTTGACACCAGTTTTTTGGAGACCAGATTTCTTGCAAAAAAATACAGTTTGTACATCTGCCATCCTGATGTACGGAGCTGTAAGGATTCCAAAGCCTTCAAAGTATGTCAAAAGGTGGTTATTCATTTCCTTTTGAAGCCAGGTTTTCATTTGGATTCTACAAAAAGCTGTTGGAAGCGGCTTTTGAAAGTGTTGGTTGAACTTGAGATAAACAAGCCCTTATATTGCTGTCTATCTATCAAATTGTGCAGTACAACAAGGATAAGGAAGTGAAGAATTTGAGTTTGGCTCTCCTCTCTTGATTGATCAAGTCCTCATATAACTTTGCTTCCCTAGGCTTCTTTGTGATTGACTGCAGAGGATCTTGGGATCTGTGTTTTTGATCCTAAAGCTAAAATCACACTCGAGAGTTCTTGAGAGTATGGGATGGCCATGTTTACAGCTGGGGGTGATAATTGATTGGGTTTATCAAACAACCCTTTCTTCTTTAATATCTTTGACTCACAACATAAAGCCAATAAGATGCATATGCAAAGTGTTTTTTGATTATACAATTGAAAAGAAAAAAACAGTGATATTTATGGAGCACTTTGGCAGTAGTAAATAATGTACAATAAGGACATACTATTTCTCAAAGGCATCCCTCATGAGTACACTAAGCTCATGATGAAGCCCAGAAGCTCATATTCCATGGATACATCTTATGTATGTATGTATAACAATCTATGACAATCCAAGACAAAACCCGGCTTCAAATGCAGAGCAAAACAAAAAATTGGCTTCAAAAAATTGAAACACCAGATTTAGACAGGCTTTGAAGGCTTTGGAAGCCTTACAGCTCCGTACATCAGTATGGTGGATGTACAAACTGTATTTCTTTCCAAGAAATCCGGTCTACAAAAAAACCGGTGTCAAAATTGCTTGCAGGTTGACATTGTTTATCTATTGCCTTGTCTATTTCCATACTGTTCTTTTCCACCTGGAAAAGATTTTATTTCTGGTAGTGTAAGAACCAACATGAGTACAACTTTAGGATAAGTTTACAATCCATTATATGATATTCACTCATCACTAATGGGCCTGTTTCATGGTTTGAACTTGACAATACTATGAAACCCAGAATGTCCATGGGAGTTGTGTGGCTAATAATATGTTGCATTCATTATCATCCTGGTTTCACCTGGCGGTGGATGTCATTATTTCCTGTCCATTACAGTGATGGTTAAAGAAATGGCTACAATTTAAAACAATTGTCATGATTTACGTTCAGTCACATCTTTTGGCATTGAGGTTAGGGAGCATGTAACTCATTCATCTTGGTTTTATGCAGACACTAGCCTTACATTTCCATCTGATTATAATAGTTTGGAGTCTGGAACACTTGTGATCCTTGATTTCTTTCCTTCTTGGAGATGTGGATATGTGCACAACAATTTCTTTGTTCTCAGCCTGCTTGATCCTTGTCTGAAATCACAAAAAATGATGTATATTCATCAATGCTAAAACACAGTTGATATACATAATACCATTCTCATCAAGAAGTAAGAAGCTCTTAGAATGGATGGCGCCCTGTCTGCAGGTGTCTGCTGAGGGATCTGTTTGAAGTCAATGCAATCTGCGTATTGTAAGGTTTGTCCTGAAAATCAAGAGTAGCCTAGCATCCTAATGATTGAATCAAGGTTCACTTGCTCACTCTGAGCATACTACTTTCAAACAAAACAACCATTTCCCCTTGAAGATCTGTGGATCATCATATGCTCTGTTTGCTATCCCAAGTTATGGCCGCATTGTGTGATTTGGCTGTTTCCAATTTTTGGGTGCTCTTGTTGATTCAATTTGGTATCAGCCGTCATGATCAGTAAGAGAAGTTGATATTGGTTTGGATAAGGTTGTGCATCAGCATTGTTTACACAGTGCCCATTGGATGCAAGGGAAGGTCACATCTATTGAGTAGTTTATCTCACAAATAGGAGTTGTTTGTAACACAATTCTCTGTGAAACACAACCAAAGGAAATGTCTTGCTCAGAGCTGAGCAATACTAGCCTACCCACAGCTCAAAGGTGTTTATCTCATGAGTAAAAATCCCCACACCATGATGAACATAGCATCATCTGAACTTATTGCCCATCTAACTACCAAAAGCCCCACCACTACAAACTTATGATATTTGGCCAGGATTATTAGAAATTTAATCAAGAATATTTCGGATTCATACAAGACAAAGTATGAACAACTTGAAAGAGGACCTGAAAGTTGGTCAGCTACCCAATTTGACTCAAGAAGACAGCCTGAAACTCACATCAATTACTTGAGAGGAGTCAAGAAGAACTTTCCCAACAATTTATACTGTCCGGTCTTTCTTTCCAAGCTTTCAACAACTGACAGAGCTCTTCTCACCGGCTCACCAGCATATTCTCTTCTCCGTTCTGTTCCTCTGAAGATTGAATCTTTGTTGAACAAGAGCAACACTACAACAGTTACTTTACTTTTTGCAGTAAAGTAATGGTATAGTACTGTTTTAATTACTTGTTATACATCAAGCTTCATATGTTCTGATTCCAAAAATGTGGCTTTCTTTTCTCACTTGGCCTTTTAATTTAGCTCCTTACGT